>VWZF01006848.1:777916-785631 GCA_013396755.1 Sclerurus mexicanus | reverse complement strand
AAAAAAAAAAGAAAAAAGATAATTGAACTCAAGAATAGTTTCCTGATAGAAGACATTCCATCCTTATATTCATGCCCCATTCCTTCCATGAAAATAGAGCATGTTAGGAAAAACCCATTACCTTTGCAGGCCCTATTTTTATATGATAGTTCTCTGTGGAACATCCGAAACAGAAATCCTATCTGCCTTTGAACTGCAGTGGAACTGTTCAGAAATTCTGGCTGGGAATTACACTGTGGCACTCATTTTAAAAGAGAGATTTGAAAGCTGACTAAATCCAGTACCCTTCTGTCATTTATTGTGTCCTCAGTTATGCATAGGTAATATGAATAATACCTTCAGAGATTTCTTATTAAAACAAAATTGTTTGTGAATATATAGTATCACATGTATATGGTATCATACTCTTCTGGAGTATATAACATAACCTATGTTATGTTGCCTTGTACCTTCTCCAAAGTCTGCTGCTCTCTTGGCATGCACAAAGGGTGCACGCTTTATGAAAAATTGAAAAATTTCAACACGCATCACTTAAATAATAAATATTCATAAATAATACCTATGAATAACGAATGAGACAGTCCTTCAGAACTAATGTTTGACCTGTAAAAGGAACAACAACATTGTCACAAAAGTGGTCGGTCTCAGCCCTTTCATACTGGTGGGAGGAACTGCCTTGCATTGGAAGGTGGCTATTTCTCCTCCTATTGTTATTGCCATTTTTTTAGGAACTTGAGCTTGGTACTTGAGGCTTTTGTTCTAATGTCTCTGTAATTTGAGCATGGAAGTAATTAGGTGTCCACTAGCTGTTAATTGGTGGCTTTTTCAAAATTCAATTAAATAAACTTTCTGATTTTGCTCTATTGAACAAAATGCTGAATTCAGTCTCAGTAGTGGTACCCAAGCATAACTTCAGAGAGGCAGGAAAAGAAATGGAGAAGGAACAACTAACCATGACTTATTAGTCTCAGTTGGCTTAATGAACAAATTTTATGGCACAGAAAGTGATCGATCACATAAGAAACAAAAGGTTTTGATACGCTGCATTGTCCCTGCCAGTCCTTCAGTGGTACCTCCTTACTTACCCCTCTTGTAAAACTTGGAGGCAGAAGTAAGGAATAGTCTCCCAGAAAGAAAGAGAAGACTAAAGAATTCAAACTGTTTAATTGAAAGGAGATCATCAGAGTCAAGGGCATGGAAAAGTAGCAAGTGCTTAAGATGACTAACACTTCTCACTTCAACACCCTTCCCAGTTGCTGATGACTTTCAAACTTTAACTATGGAGGTTGAAATTTGTTTGTACAGCTCCATCAACCAGAGGTAGTTTTATTTCTCTATATTTTTTCCATGAAAACTGTTTTCACCCAATTTCAAAAAAACTGAAGGAAACATTTCTGCCTAACTAATACTATAAGCTGTCTTCAAACTTTTGTTTCATTAAGAAGTCTGAATTTCTATATAAGATCATGTGTATAAAAAAAGCAGAAAAGCCACCAGTGACTCGGAGAATTACTTTTTTCTGTTCTTACAAAACTCTGTGAAGATATGCCAGATAATTACACACTAATTCAGTGTACTAAACCGACCAGATCATAAATATGCTCCAACTGCATGTAACTCTCTCAAGTAACCAAGCAAGGGGACCACACTAAAAGCCTGGCTATATAAAAAACTGAGAAGAGGAAAGATGCTTTTATATGATATACACAAATAACCTGTGAGGCATCTTTCCTCAAGATATCATTGAGCCAAGAATTTTAAAAGATTTTAAAAAAAAAAGAAAAAAATTCTAAGGAAGACAGGTATCATAGTCGTGCCAACAACCAACAGGAATAGGTTAGAAAGAAACCTCTGGTGGGCTCATCATTGCCCATATGGTTATTCCAAACACTGTTCTGAAGAGTCCTGTCAGACCCAGGAAAACCGACTGCTGCAGAGAGGCTGTTAGTCCCATTCAGTGATGGCAATTTGTTGTTGCTTGTGGAGAATGTAGGTGGCCAGGAAGTCAATGTCACACTTCTCAGTTTTATGTCTAACAGAGGGTTAAACCAGTTTCCTCAAAGGAACATGGGACAGAGCATCAGGAAAATTTAAAGCAAGACCTTTAAAGATTTACTCTTCTGAGTAAAAGCAATTGTACACGGTGGTGGAGGTGAGATGTGTAAAGGTTTTGATTGTCCTGATATGAATCTAAGTTTGAACATCACTGTTCCAAATTTTCCACCTGCTAGTGATGTTAAAAATTCAAGGAAATGATGTTAATAATTTGAAAAAGAAATTGTAGTGGTTTATAAGAGGTCATAAATGGCTTTCATAATATAAATGTTTTTACATGAAGGAAATTTACAAAAGTATTTACATTTTTATTAATTCATAAATATAAATTAGAGTCTTTCTTCAATGCAATGCCTTTAGCGAGAGTTTGTTTTCCAATATGCGGTCTATTATTTTTAGAAAAGTCAAATTTTTGAACTAATTCCACCACCTACTACATCAGAGAAGGGTGAACATTTGCCAAAGATAGCTCCTGCCTAGCAGGCTGTTAGAAATTAATCAAGAAGCAGAAGAACAGAAAAATTAAAACTCCTCAGAAATCACTGTTGTGTATTTGAAAAGGAGTGAGGTGATTACAAGACTTTTTCATCCTGTATCTCCATCAATTTATGTGCTTTTTTTCTTTTTTCTTACAAAACCAGGTTGATCAATGCTACAGATATATTTTCACTTTACATGTACCTTTATAGAAGGGAATATTTGGGATGTGATTTTTCTTATTGTTCCTTGTTCCTCCCAACTTTTGGGCTGTTTCTGTTTTCTGAGTTGTTTTAGCATTTCCAGTTTCTGGAATTTTGTTATTTTACTTTTGCAGTAGCAAGTGTTTGCCAATAATCACTTCCATAAAAAGCAAAAAGATGAAGGCGCAAATAGTGTATGAAAGGCAGTTTCTTCCTAGTGAAGATTTGCTCTTATTCGGAGAGGTGTATTTCTGTCTTGATGTGCAGTGATTTACTCCATGTGTCAGTTTAGAATGTAGACCTTTGTTTATTAACTGCACTGATGATTCACAAGGTATGCATTAATCACTGTAGTTGTATTTTAGTTTTTGCAGTTGCAATGGAAACCACATCCAAAGACTTGAACCTGTCAAAGTAAAATCTAATCTAGAGTTTTATACCAAAGGGATGAAATTCATAACATTTCTAGAGACCTAAGCTGTAAACATATTTGACAGTAATCTGCTGATTGGCTTTGTTGTCTCACAAAAGGAAAATGGGAGGGGTGTGTGTGTGTGTGTGTGCACATGTGTGCATGTGTGTGTAATCCTCAATTAATTTACAAATTATTGAGGTCTATAGGGCTTGGAGTGATGGTAGCATTTTATTTTCTCCTTTTCAGTTTTTGGAAGTGGAAATTGTCTGCTTTGATTCTGAAGGATGGGGGCAATCTTTTTATATACCATTCAATTGGAAGGTTATTTGTTTTCCTTATATCTCTCTTTTTGTAAAACAAACAAACAAAAAAAAAACAATTAAACAAAAAGAACATTTCATTTTTCTATATTTCTTCTGTCAGGCAAATGAGATAAATTTCACATGGTATATGGCAGATGTAAGCATGACAGTAAGTCCTTGAACTTAGTAATATACTCATATGCTCTTTATTAATATGTAGACAGAATATAAAGGAATTGTCTTAAGGGTTCAAATTAAAACCACTCATATAAATCAGAACATTTTTCTCAATTTACTCTGTGATGCCTTTGTTTGAATCTATTTCTATCTGTAATTTGGATTTTTTTATTAACCTATTCACTTTTCCCTTTACTCTGTAGTCCCTGGATGGATTTGTATTTGCACTAAATCAAGAAGGAAAATTTTTGTACATTTCGGAAACTGTGTCCATCTATTTAGGCCTGTCCCAAGTAAGTACATGCTTTCAATTCTAGAACATAACTGTGTATGATGCATTCTTCTATTTATTCTTCCTAAGGAAATAATCATTTTCTTTCTTTTTTTTTTGCATGGATTATTGAACTAGTTGTTTAAAGTTGCATCTTGTTCATCCTGAGATGCAACTGAAAAATCTATCTATCAATATTGGATGTTGAGACGCGTCTGAAAACTTTTTGCCACAAAGGTTCATTATTAATTTATTGAGAACAAATGAAGTTTCTTTTCTCAGTTGTTTTGAACTTTAAACCTCCATACCTGCTAGGAAAGGGACACTCTAATAGTACTTCCCTTGTGTCCTATTACTGGATGTTTATGGAGTACCCTGCATTATCCAGGGAGCTGACACGATGACAGGGAGTCATTTGGAGTCAAGAAATGCTGAAAGAGACCATTAAAATGTCTTGCAGGGAGGGTTCCAACAAGGACACATTTTGATGCTTTCACAAATGCTCACTAATATGAAGGGATCAATTTACACAATATAATAGTTTTGGGGTTTGTTTGTTCGTTTTTTTTTTTTTCCATTTAATTGCTGACAACTGTTTTTCAAAGATTAAAAGCCAGGACAGAAAGGGGGCGAAAGTTAGTGGTAAATGCTTATTCCTTGTCCTGCAGCATTCAGAAATGTTTAGGCAGGATAGCTTCTTTCTGTTTGCACTTAGAAATGCAGCAGAAAGATTTTGCATGATGTTTTTCAGAGTAGGATAATCTACTTCTATTGCAGTCTCTCTAAGGAGAAAGAGAAAAACTGAAATAATATTTATTTCCGTTCCTTTAAATTGGGACCCATACTGATGTGAGGAAGCACCTATTAGCACTAGCTACTGTCAGTTTTGCTGTACCCCACCAACAATGAAATGGGAAATTTTAACATTTGGTGCCAAAAAAAAAGACTAATTTTAAATATTATCTGGTGAGAATCCAAGTAGAGTTTCAATAATTCCTCATAGAACATGCAAGCAATTGGCTGTAGTAAGTTCAGTAATTGTTATTTTGTGCTGGCTTTGGCAAACCCAATGATGGAAATGGAAACAAGAGCTGTTTCTAGCTCATATCAGTATTCTTGTCTCTCATTAACGTCCCTCGTTTTGTAATAGACTTTAATCCCTGACTTAATCTGTTTGGGAGTTAGTATCAGGAATCCCACATTTTGAAATCAGTGCACCACCATGTTGATAATACAGTAAAGAATTGGAACTTTAATGTTTATTATTGTCTTATGCTCATATTAATCTGTTTTATGCATAGTATCCAATGAAGTTAAATAAGCCAGTAAAGAAGAAGGATGGATAATTAGTTTAAGCAGGTAAATGCTAATTAGGAAACTCCTGAAAGGCATCCATTATACACTAGCTTAAAACAAATTTTACAGCCCTGGTTAGTGGTGTAATCCAAATTCTGTCAAGGCAACTGCATTTTCTGTAATTGAGATGTGTATGTTTGCTTTGCATAACAGATGGCTCTGTATGCTTAGACTGATAGCTAGGAAAATAATAATTGCATTATTCTGGCCAAAAGAATATTAGCTCTTGGGTTTTGGCCATTTCAGTCAGTCCTCCTGCCAGCACAGCATATGCACATATATGGATTGGATTTTCAAGGAAATTGATGCATCTGGAATAGTGCGGCCATCTGAAATATCATCTGTTCAAGAAAAATTTGGCTTTAACCCTATGCTAGTCTCTCGTTAAAAGCATTTTCTGCCACTGTCTTTTTAACTATAGGAGTTGGTAAATCTTTCCTTACTCTGAACTCACATCATGTTGTTAAGACTTTACACTTAATCTTTATCCACATAGACATTTCAGGAAAGAGTTCAGATAAATTAATTCATTTTCTTTGCATGTTAGATTATTTGATATATCAGGGCAAACATTTCCATGTGTTCACAAAAGTACTGATGGAAAAACTACCAAAATTCAGAACCAGGACTATGGATTTTTATGCAATAATAAATGCAATCTACTGAAATCTGCTAAAATATCTGAGATTTTTGCTGTTCTTCTCTTCTGTCTTTATGGAGACATTTTATACTTCTCAAACCTCCTGTATTTATGTTTTTAATCTGTTATTCTCTTGCTAGAATATTTTATGGCTGGTAGCTGAATAGCTGAATAGCTTTAAAAGAAATGCTGTAGTGACTTGTTACTATCACTAATCAAAGCTTATTTGTTACAAAAAATATCAGCAAGAATGTCCATAGAACCATTTCTCAAACTATACATGAAAATGTTACTGTTTGCACTACAAAAACTTTAAATACTTTTGAATTCTGAATTTCTGGACTGGTGCTATATGATACATGTGGCGTTGCTTTTCTTGCACTGCAGTTAAGTGTTGATATGACCCTATCCTGATACTCGCAAACTACTTATGTATAAAGAACTTATAGGCAGTTTTCAACTTAAAATCTGGAAGTACATTATAAGCATTTTTATTTGAAACATCTTCATCAAGTGCTGACCCTGGAGTCTTACTTTCTAGGCAAATTACTTCTCTAAGACTTCTTCCTTGTTTAGTTCAGCTTTTTCTTTTGTTTTGTTTTGTTTTGGGTTTTTTTTGCTTTGTTGTTGATGTTTTTTAATTAGTATGCATGGAAATAATGTAGAATATATTTTGTACTTGCAAGGCAAAATCTTATGTCTATTAGCTAAAAGAGAACAGTTCTGATACTGAATCTCAGCAGGTGGAAGCAGTTTTTCATGGAACCCAATTTTTCTCTTTTCTGAACACTTAGAGCCAGTGGTGCAAAACAAATGGATGCTGATGTTCTAAGATAGCTCCAGGACTAATAGTAAAGAAACCTGATAAAACAATATGTTGGAAGGCAGCCTGGCAATGATGATAATAAAGTTACCTATGGCAAAACTAACAGTATATTTGCACAGTAAACAAAAATTACAATAAATACTCTTTGGACATTATAATGAATATACCTTGCATGTAGATACCCATCAATATATATATTTTGAACACTTATTCCAGTTAGTGCTAACCAAAAAATTTG
Organism: Sclerurus mexicanus; assembly: GCA_013396755.1. Lineage (NCBI taxonomy): Eukaryota > Metazoa > Chordata > Aves > Passeriformes > Furnariidae > Sclerurus > Sclerurus mexicanus. The sequence goes on along the minus strand of VWZF01006848.1, from coordinate 778,671 downwards.
TGAGTTTGGCAGATATATATTTTAGACCACATTGTTGAATTGCAGTCAGAGCAGTTTCAGAGATACATTTCCAAGTAAAGGGAAAGACAGGGGTAGCTGAAAATAATGAGTAAGAGAACGTAAAGAATCAAAGCAACAGAAATGGACCAAAAATCTCTCCATTTTACCCTCAGTCTGTATAAATTGTCATAGTTTAGTTATACTTGAGGCAAGCTGAAAAAATTGAACATACTTTCCACTTCTTTCAGGAACTGTAGTATTTGTTGAAAGACCCAGACATGTCTAGAAATGTGCAGTATGGCCAGGATTCTTCCCTGGATTGAACAACATGACCTGTGATAGTGTAGCTTTCCCTTTTGTCAGTACAAACGGCTTTTTAGACTGCATCTCTGTAGTGATGGAAAACTGTTCTTCATATATATCCAGACCCAGACATTTTCCAAGTCAGTAGGTGACTTTTGATATTGGAGTAACAGCCATCTTTGGAATACTCAGACTCTGATTTCCATTCAGAAATAGAATGAGATTTCAAAAGAAAATGGCTAAAAAGAGTCACCATAGCTGGACATTGAAGAGGCATTCAATTCACTCCTTCACGCAGTTAGAAGTCATTATCAGTGCTTACCTAGGGGATTTCAATTCTTTTGAGAAGTCTCAGTGTTTGAAGCTTAGACCAAAAATATGCTGAAACATAAATAGTAACAAGTAGGGAGGTAATCTATTCAGAATGAGATAGAATAAAGATTTGTTATCCA
>VWZF01006848.1:722916-772916 GCA_013396755.1 Sclerurus mexicanus | reverse complement strand
GTTCTTGTGGCAATCCCATAGAAGGACCCTCTGCAGATGAATCCCCAGAAGAGCCAGTTTAAAGCCCTGTTACAAGCTATGCCATCGAGATCTGCCATCAGGACCCATCCCAGCACCCAGCATGCTCTTTCAGTGCTGGCATAGCCAAAGACAGCTATGCATCAGAGGAGTATTTGTATTGACCATCAGATGAGGCAGAGAAAACCTAGGACTTCAATTTTCCCTTTCAAAAGATGGGAGATCTAATGTGGCAACAGAGTGAAGCGATAAACTTCCTTTGTCCAGAGTTAGAAATGTAAGGCAGAAAGGAGGCAGAGCAAATATCTTCCTTCAGCAATGAGGAGACATGTCTAAGAGCAGGAATTATCTTCCCTTTAGAGATAGGAAACCCTTGCATGTATTTGAGGGAGAGGGAATCAGTTTAGTGTGAGGGGACAGACAAAAGAAATGCCCCTCTGGTGTGAGCAGACAGGAAAGGGAAGGCAGAAAAGAGACATAGCACACTGTCCCTGCTCAGCAACAGAACTGTGAGGAGAGATGCTGCTTCTTTCTCAGCAACCAAAATAAATTTTACCGACATTTGATATTCAGAACTCATGGCCCAGCATCAATTGAAATAGTGAGTCTAGTTCCAAGTTATTCAAGGTATATGAAAATAATATCTTTAAGGACTTATTAACATTCTGGTGCTTTTGCACCCTTTGTGGCTTTGCATTTCCAAGTCTTTTTCCACTAGCTACATGAATACTAGAAGGTGTACTTTTGTATGTAAGAGATGTCTGAGACTTTTTGGGCATATCGTGATTCTGCAGAGAGGCCTTTGAAGCTACAATCAGACCACTTGACTGGCAATAATATTATAAAGTTTGGCAACAGTAAAGTATAAAGGTGAAATCCTGTCTTATTTCTCTAGTTGAATGGGATCACATGGATCTATAAACTCACGTGGTCTATCTTACTCGTACTGCATCCCAGATAAGTTTTAAAACCTTTGTGTTAATAAATCTGGCCTTATAATAATAAAATATGTGACAGAATTGTTAGCTATATTAATTGGTTTATGTTTAATATTCTGTCTTTGGGTCTTTTGCATGGCAAGTATTTTCTACGAAGAGTACTGCTGGATTAGGGTGTAGCCATTAGAGTTAGGCATAGTCTATGCCTTTTCATACTGCATTTCAGAAACACATCTCTTTTGGGGCAGCATTTATTCATGCATAAGTGGTAAATGCAAAGCCCTATACATTCCTGAGATTCCTTGAATAACAATGGACTATCCATGTGTTCTTATTGAACTTCCTCAATACATGCATAAGGAAAACGCGATGAATATTGTAAATTTGTGTCTTCCACATATTGAGGAAGCATGTCTGAGTCGTGACTTAAAGTTAGTAGAAAAAGATGCTTCCTTTTCTAAAAGTTATTAATGTAGTTGGAGAAACAATAGCTTTGCCTTCTATGTTTGTTTCTCGTGACCTGACGTGTCTGATCCACAGCCTGTAAGTCAATGAAGAGATTTCACAGGCTTTTGAACGGTTCTATATATTGCCAACATGTTCTTATTTTACACTGTGAATGAAGATACTTTCCATAACTTGTTGAGCAATCTCGCTGTCCCTATAAGCAACTAGTATTTTGAATAAGAGTGACATTGTGATTACTCTTTTTGTTCCCTGTTGGTTATAGATGGCTTGCATGTTTTAAAATATTTTGGTCATATGATAGATTGATTTCTTTGTTCTGTCTCCACTTGCATATATTCATATTGAGTTAGCCTAAATGAACATTTTGTTAAGGCATTTTAGAGGGTTATTACTTTAAATGTAACTGCTATATACTTTATTTTCTGCAACTTTGTGTGTAGATGAACTGGTGTCTAAATGCTGAGAAAGATACATTCCAAAGACATGACAATCCTCAGGGTCTGAGTCATTGGCTAAAAAAAATGGAGTGGAAAAAAACTTTTTCTATTGTGATAGGTATATATTTGATTAATTGCATGTTTGGGAGGGGTGAACATTATGATATTTTTATTTAAAATTCATCTGTTTACCATCTTCTGATTCAGTCTGTCTTCCTCGTTATCTTCCAAATAAGTTTTGATATATTGTTGCTTAAGCATACAGTGCTTTCCCATCAGAAGGCAATTCAGGAAAAGAATTGTTTGTAGAAAATAATTCAGTTACTGAAATGCACATGAGCAAATTTCACTTTCTAGAGAGTGCTCCACTGAGATGGGCTTCTCTTTCATTCTCATTGCAAGTTTAAGTATTTATCTTTTCTACATTTTGGCAGAAATGTGTCTATAGAAAGAATTTTGCACCCTTCACATTGAACCTGTCCCAGATGTTTTGTTTAGCTAAATCAGAGCAGGTTCTTAATACTTGTTCTATTCTCCTCTTCTCTTTTGCTATCACTACACTCTGCTCAGTTTATGTACACTTGTGACTGTGAAGACAGATCTTAGGCATTTGGTGGAAGACCACTGAAATAGACAGAAGCAAAACAAATCATGCCTTTTTCATTCTACCTGGTTAGGGGCTATTTAGCTGGTATAAGTACATTTGTGCTGTACCTGATTTGGACAGTGATGTGACTAGTTCTGCCACAGTCCAGTCTGCACCGTCACGATGTTTTTGTGATAAATTCCTGCAGATTAGCAAAGTCTGCAACTTCCCTAATCAAGGTGCAAATTCATGTGAAATAATAAGAACAATAAGTGAAACTATAAAAAAAATACCAGATATATAAATGTAACTTTTACAGCTCGTTAATTAAAATTGACATTGAACAGCAAGTTCAATGTCAAGAGACTACAAAAGGACACTACCTTTTTAATACATTTTCGAACCTTTTCAGTTGGGCAGACAAGAAAATCATGTAATTCTGGAATTCATTCACCTCTTCAGTAATAAAACAAGCCTTCAATTTTAAATAGCATTTGTAGAAATTAAAGAAGGTAAACTGAAGATATTTCTAAAATGTCACAGCTTAATTGTGATACTGGATAATATGGACTATCCCTTCATTATCACCTAGAACAGCTGGGAAGGTGCTGTGAAAATAACATAGTGTCTTTTAAAATAACTATAAACCCCAAAGATTGTAAAGGAGATTATACATTCATACTTATATTTGCTATTTTGAATCAAGTTGTTGATGTGTGATATTCTTTATTATGGCATTAGCACCCATGTCACAGCAATATCAGAATTTGCATATAAACAATCAACATAATGGATTGGAAGTATGAAATTCAGGGATTATTATTATTATAAATAAAACGCTTACATATCCTGAAATGCAAATATTTATTCTGTGTGTGTATAATTATAATATTCCCATGATAGCTGATAGTTTTCTGATTCTCTTTTATACTCTCATTTAAGTTGCATTTATTCTCTTGCTTCCATGGTCTTCATTCAACACTGGACATCTTAGTGAGCGGTAGTACAGGGTTTTTTTTGGTTTTAACCTTCAAAGGAATTTAGTTGAGCAGATGCTACATTGAACTAGTCAGAGTATAAAGGAAATGATATGGCTTTTAAAGGGCACATCTAGCATATCTACTGGGCTAAAGTAATTCTGGCAATGCTTCAAAGAATATAACTTTTGATGGTAAAGTAGGTAGGCTACAGAATGAAATCACATATGGCAAGCTGTCAAAGTCTTCCTACACATTCACTACATTTATATAAGTGCAAATGGATGCTGCTTAGATGGAGTCCCTAGCAATTTCCTGTTAAATCTGCTCTAAGATTATCTGATATCATTTGACTAAATTATCTGTTAAAGCTAAGGATAACTTTTATGATCAAATATTTAGAAATTAGCTTTTTCTTTTTGGCAGATTATCTGAAATATGAACTGCAATTGTATTAACACTTGAAAGCAAAGGGCTTTCAGTAATAGCGATTATATCAAAACAGGGATAATGAATTGTTGTATATCAACTTGAAGAGGACGTATTTATAGGTCAATGGTGTCAATAGCTATAGTTCTCATAGACACCTCATTTCTTACCCTTTTATTCCTTGCTAATGCTAAGCAGACACAATTTTAACTTTTAATGAGATTGGTGACTATGAGAATCTCATTTCACAATGGAAGGGAAGTTTACAAGGGATGAATATTTTTCACCTTTCAAAACATAGCAATAAAAACTGTTACCCTTTTACAAATGCTACATCAATGATTAGCCATCCCGCTCCCCCACTAAGGAAAACAAATCCAAATGGTTTTACTTATTTCAAAGACAAACTTTTAATCTTCTCTTTTTTTTTTTTTCACATTCTGTTAGTTGTTTTGAATAATGCTTTAGTATAATCACAAAATGCAGGATGCCTTCCAGGGACAATTAGCTCTATAGCTAGGAGTATGCATGCATATATATATTTATATATAATGCACCTCTCTATGTGAATCTGTATGAGTGTATGATTAAAAGAGGAATCTCAAAGTTGTGCTGACATGTTCTTTACCTCTGTCTTACACTGTCCCACAATATTAGGAAGTAAGGAATGTCCAGCTGCAGCCTTACAGCCCTGAGCACTCTCTGATTCTGGGCCATGGGCATCCTGATGAGCCATGGTAGGCTGAAGCACGTTTAGTTTTATTGGGGGATGCTGCAGTGTGATTAGTGCTGTTAACTGTTAAAGGTAAGGATCTGCTTACCAAGGATGGAGTCTAGTGAGATTTGGCCATGGAAACTGAACTCCATCTAGACAGACCTTTATATTCATTTGGCCTGTCTCACATACTTAGGTATGGCGGTAGCACATGTTCCTATCACAAGTCTGTGGTTTCTTCCCACCCTGAGACTCTGCATGCCAGATATAGACAATCAGCCTGTCTAGTTATCCACATCTTACAGGATCCAAGAGCAAAAGAGGAGTTCAGAAATGCACAGCTTTGGTGAGGTGTCTGTCTCTTATTTAGGCCCCTACTCTTCAGCTGCAATATCACACCTATGCTTTAATCATGTGGGTCACTGTACAGATCATACCCTTGGCCCCGATCATAAGCATAGGGTGTTGTAGATTGTAGAAGTAAATAGAATGAAGGTTTATATTGATCTGTTTAAGCAGTGGTTGCTTGCTCAGTGGCATATGACTCGGATAAATTTCAGTGTGCCTTTATTGGAAAGGCAAATAGCCTCTTGCTGGTATAAAAGCAAGTCCATCTGCCAGTTTCAAATCCATTTTCTAATAGAAATGGGAATGTGATGACTGCTCAAAAAAATCTTGCTTGTGTCTAGACTGAACTTTAGATTAAAATTTCTAAATTATTCAGTCTGAAACAGATGTGTGTCCTGTAAAAATTTATTCTAAGCAGTGGTAAATTTGACAGTGTGAAAAGGAACTGGAGAGTGTTTTCTGAGTGCTAAGTGTTAAACAACAATAACAAAAAGTAATGCTACAAGTTGAACTTGAAATAGAATATGAGTAGAAGAAAGGATGAATATATCATAGCAAAGTAATAAAATAGAGTATGAGTAGAAGAAAAGATTAATATATCATAACAAAGGTTTGGATCTCAGAAACATGCACACAAGAATTATCATTGAAAGCTACGAAACAAATAATAAGTCTGTTCAATTAAATCTTTGAGGGACTGAGGCTTGGTTTTTTGAACTGTGTGAAATCTCATTAAAATCAGTGGCAATCTCACAAAAAAAAACAAAGCAAAAGCAAAATTTCTGGAGAGAAAAATTATGACCAAAATCATTTATTAACAATATTTAAATTTCAGTAGTGAAAATGCACTGATATTGTGTATTACCATTTTGTTTCTTTATGCCCTATTTACCTCTATAAACACTTGAAGTTGACGTGTAGGTCATGTGTCTGCTTGGCTATTTGGCCTGTCAGAGTTTCAGATGTGAAACTACATGTGCTTATAGAAGTAGGGCATGGAGTTCAATGTTTAACTGATTTGTTATATTGTATATATTTAAAATATAGATATACACCATCTGCATTTTAGAAACTTTAAATAAACATCTGAAATAGTAGTTGGTGTTGAACAACAGCTCCTGCCCAGGAAACAAACAAACCAGGGAAGAATGTGTCAAAACCCATCAGTCTCTTGTTGGCCCCATGCCAGGAGAACAGGCAGATTTCATATTGAATTGAAAGCTCAGCATATTTTAACATTGTGGCCTCAGCTGTGATAGGGCGTGACATTTTAAAATTGGCATCTTTGCTAAAAACAAGGAAAGTTTTGATGTTTCTGTAGATTGCTGTCCCAGAAGTAGTGTGTAAGTGTAGACAACTGAGAAACAGACGTATCACAATGCAAATGTGATTTCACAAACCAGCTATTTACTTGAAAATAATAAATTCTGACACTTCTTCCTTCAAGAAATTGAAATTTATACTACAAAGATGAAGAGAATTGAGCCCAAATCCACTTGATAAAGTAACAAGAGGTTTCCTCATTGTGTAGGAGCTTAACGCAGTCATGAGCAGAAATAAGATAGATTAAACAAAGTGATCCAAAATATAAACAGTTGTTTTCTGTTTGCTCCTCTGGCTCCACAGTGAACATCTAGTATGAATTAAAAAGTGTGGGAATTCGCTTCAAAGACCGTTGCTCTATGACATGATCTCCTCCCAGAATCCTATACAAGGTGCTCAAAGGGACTCTGTGCGGCAAGAGTTGGGGAACAGAGATAGGCAAGTTGAGTTCCAGAAATCATCTGCTTCTGTTCACCTTGTGAATAAATGAATCCAAGGCTATGGCCAGGAGGGAAATCTGAAAAACTGGTCTTACCTTTCCTGATACATGAAGTAATGTGTAAGACACAAGTACAACTGAAAATAGCAAAAGTAAGGCAAAACTACTTGCTGCATAAGCACGGTTGAATGGAAATGTAGAAAAGGAATGATAGTGATGATTCTCTTTCTGTAGAGATGGCTTTGTCTCCTATAGATGCATGACTATGGAAGCTACATGGCAGGTAGTTTTTCATTCCTCTCTGCTGTTGCATTTGCTAGATTGTTTGTAACTCTTTTCAAGATTTTATTTAATAATTATACGGTGTGATTTCTACCTTCTAGCATGTCACACACAACTCTTCCTGATGTACCCCCATTTGAGCTAAAGGATCTACTCAACAGTGGATTTCACTCACTGTGCTAATTTTCTGAAAGGTTATTACAATGCTATGATGTTCTTCAACCTTTATGAGAACATTAAGGCTCTTCTCTGTAAATAGGAATAGGTTTGCATGTTACAGAACTGAGTCATCTACTGCAAACAAGAGTTTTATAAGTTTTAAAGTAGAAGTGATTGTTTTTTTAAAGTAGAAATGATTGGTTTTGATTTGATTCACTGCTGGAGGTTCAAAAAGAAAAATAACCTACAATGATCACTTATAGAAAGGAGTATAATTAATTACATATGTGCTTAAAATTTCAGCTGCTGAACTTCACCCTGAATGTTATCTGTATGCTAAGGAGAAAAACCTTCCATCTTTCAAGCTTTGGTGTGTTTGTTTTACCTATATAAGATATATTTTCACAGCTTTTTCACGATATGCTTTTTGGCATGTTTTGTTTTGCACATATTTAAATGTGTTAAATAAGCTCTGAAATAAAAAGTACTAAACTGGGGACAAAATACTTCTTTTACATGACAGAGTAATAATGTCTATTGTTGATAGGATGTATGACTGTAGCATGCACTGTTTGTGAGAATCACGTTTTGCATTATGTGTCATAAACTGTACAATTTATAATTCCGTATGAAATCATTTAGTTGATTGTTTTATTATATCTCAGTGTAAATTTTTCACTCGTTTCAGTTCAAGTAACATTCTCACAGAATACAGGTTTTGTAGTGATATGATGTTTCCTAGCTGTAGGCTTGGCCTGTCCCTACTACTGGCTGTAATTTACTTTTTGGTCTCTGTCGCCTTGAGCTTGCCTTCTGACTAGTTTGTTGAATGATGTGCTAATCCATTATATTTTTCAGACAAGTGTATCGACCAGTATAAACAGACTGGAGGGCACAAACCTAAATGAAAGCTATACTTCCTTGAATCATTTAAAAAGCTCCTGCAGTGGTGGCAGTGCAAAATAACTTTTCTCTGTACATTAAATATGAGGGAAATTTCAATAAATAAAATTAAGATTGTGGGGAGAGAGATGTGAGCACATGATGCTGCATTTCATATGGATGTATTTATTTATAGAAAGAAGATACAGATAATGTTAGTCAGCCACTTGAGAATGTGCTTCTAGATGATAAATTTGAAACTAAGCCCCAAGCCCTGCATTACTTGCCATTTTCCATTGTCCACACACTCTCACAACACATGATACATGTTTGAAGTCATGTACTGCATTGAAACATTTTTATACAAATAAATAATGGAGAATAACCTCACTATGGAACTGGCAAAACCAAGGGCAAAAGCCACAGCTTTCTGATCTTTTTCTCTGTAAGAGATGGGTAGAAACCAATACCTGGTCATGAAAAACATCCTCAGGTAATTTATCTTAAAAAGAAGTATCAGGAGAGTGGATGACTTCTCAATTTGTACAGCTGGTGTCAGATACTCAAGTTCCTACCTGTCAAAAAGTGAATTAAAATTACAATAGCAACGGGAGCTTTTGGCTGGTAATTCAAATCTAATCTGTGGACACAAGCAATATTATGGAAAATCATGTTTTTCAACTAAAATTACAACTCTACAAAACTGTACTAATCCCATGATAACAAGAAAGGGGATCATTTTTCCTTCAAGGCATTTTAATTCATGATGCATTTGGAAATAGTTAAGCTATGAATTACTGGAATTTCTGCAGACTTAAGTGTGACAAAGGTTTTTAAAAAGTCATTCCTATGTCTCTCCTGAAATGTAAGATTCTGAAGAAGAAAATTAGATGTTCATTTACTAAAGGATTTTTTTTAAAATATTTTTTATTTCAATTTCAGATTTAGTTCCAGCAGATTGACAGCAAGAGTGTGTGATTTCTATATAATAATTCACTCTCCATGTCTCCATGCATTTTTACATCATAGTTTTCACTTTCTTAACTTAGAAGGTGGTTATTAACTGCAAGCTGCTAAGAGAACTTTGATACATAACAGTTATTAAGGCATGATATATGCTTAAGAGCATTTCAGATATATATATATAGTAATATATATTCAGGTGTTATGCTTTTTCCGATTAATTTAAAGCTTCAAGTTCTCTCCTCTGACAATCACAAAAACACAGATGACAGTAAGCATTTTTATCCATTCTGAATCTGTGTTTGACACAGTTCCTGAGCTGTTACTACTCTTGAACAGATGATGCCTGCATGCCCAATTCTTCCAAGAGAAGTCTCATGACTCTTGCACCTGTATAATGAAATCTCGATATAAGCAGTTGTTTGGCCACTGATCTCAGTGTGGGGGACCCACATTTCCACATTCCACCCCCCCCCTCCTCTTTGCTGTTCCTGCCTCTCTGAGCAGCCAGAGGGTTAAAGCTGTGCCTATTACCATTTAACAGCCACACCATTCATGGCTACAAACCATTAAGGCTACAAAACCTGGAAGCAGTGAGAAAAACTTGATCTTGGGGTTACCAAATGCTCACAAAATATTTTTATAGGATTCTGATGTGTCTATACATTTTAAGTTCAGTTTCCCTTTCAGATACAAGAACTGTGACTTTTTCAGGTGGTTTTGGCTTAGGTTTTGTATTTATTTCATTTCGTAGAACTGTCTTCACAGGTTATTGACATGAACAAGATACTAGGAGGTGTAGTCTTTCCAAATATGGCTACTGCTCTTTTAATTAGTGTCTGATTATACTTAGAAAACCTATTTTGAAGTAAGGCTTAACTTTCTGACCTTTTCTTCCCATCCCATGATGCATTTTAATCCATTTGTTCTTTCAAACTAAGGTAGCCATCCTTCACATCAAAATATCTGCACCTTATCAAGATCAAAGCTGTCCAAACTTGATTTTGCATCTACACAGATGTCTGTAAACATGACACTGGAATATTACTTTGGCTGCACTTGACAGAACTGAAAATTGCCCATGCAGAACTACCTAGAATTTGTAGAAAATGTTAGTCTTAACTTTTTTGTTTATGAATATAGCAAAGAGTTTAGAATAAATAGCTATCTCTGTTGGTGTAAAGAAAAATGTGTTATTTGCTTCATTCCAGTGTCTCACACAGAGAAATTGCTGAGCAGGAGTTGATCACTCTACATGAGAAGGAAGAGAATGCTTGTAGATTTTTCAGCCAATTTTAAGCATTGTTAAAGTAATGTATTCATAGCTAGTCCATGCAATAAATAATATGCATCATCATTAAAACAGGAGTTTTTTGAGTTGAGGCTTGGCCTTGTAAATGACAGCTTTCTAAATAAAATAAAAATTCAAACAGGCCAGCATACTCTTGAAATCTTTGTTTCAGATCATATGACTTGAAACATGATGTGCAGAAAACAATGTTTCTTTTATGTAGCTCAAACATTTGCATAGGAGTTTGCTGCTTCGTAAATTCCAAGCAGCATAAATATTGATATACCATGCTTAGCTTACCACATACCTTCAGTTTGGTTTTATCTAAATTACAGAAGGGAAGGTACAACTGTGTGCACTGTTTAAAGGCATGTTTGTTTCTAACCTCTGCTTTCTGAAATCATTGTTATTCAGGTTCTTCCTCCTCACCTGCCCCCTCCCCACACTGTCTCCCTGCAAGCATGCACATCTACACACCCCAGCCTATCTATCTGTGTAACAATTTCTAAACATTCAGCATCCTGTTTTATAACTGTGTACAAGGTGCTGTAAAGATTGATGATAGAAAGATTGTTGGAGGATTTTGAAAGGAAAGTACTTACATGTTTTTCCTGAGTGTCTTACATAGTAGTGAACCATTTACATAGTCTTAATACAAAAATAAACTCTAAATAAAGCCCTTCAACCTGATGAAAGCAAAAGGCCTTCCTAATTCAGCACTACCAAAAGTATTCTGTAAAAGAATAAACATAAAATATTTCAGATTTTGAAGGAGTTATATCAGCTGGTTAATTGTAGTTGAGAAATAAGTACATTCCAAATGCTGGGATGTCTCCTTGATGCAATATGTGCAGGGAAGAAATATTAGTTTTATCGCACTGTGTCTAATGAAAGGACTATATCTACATAGTTTTTCCCTGAGTACTAGCAAAAGACATTGAAAGATGAAGTGTCGAATTATTTTTCCCCCTCATAACACTGCATACCCAAGAGAAGTGATTTTGTTGTTGTTTTAGGGTAAATAGAATGAATTATATCACAGCCGTGCTTTGCGGCAGATGGATAATAAAGTCTTCAGCAGAACAAACCTGCCCTGTTCAGCGCGCCGAATGCTACTAAACAAATAATCAGTCAGATGCACATGGGGTTGGCCAACAGGAATTGGGAATTACAGTTTGCAATGCAAAAACACTCACTTTGAATCAAGAGAGAAAGTAAATTGGGCGACTGTAGGGTTTGCATTTGGTGTATACAGGTGACTTAGTTAACCGTCTTCCTAAAATAAAAACAAAACCGCCTTATCTTTTAACAGAAATTTGCAGTTTGTACTACAAAAGAATCAATATGTACTAAAATAAAAACACTACTCCCTTATCTGTTCATAAAAGACCAAGCAACTAAAAGTTTATAAGACTAGTTTAATGAAAATATCAACTATTTGTTACAATTCAGTATCTACTACTTAAGCTTCTACTTCCTTTAAAGACTTTTTTTTTTTTAAGACATCTGATATTTTGCTTCCTCTCACATGGTGTAGAAGGATCTTTTTGATTGTAAAATAAAAAGTTGTTCTATGCTCATTTGGTCTTTATTTCCCTTCTTACCAAATAAGTAACCTGTATCTGCTCAGTTTTGCTTCTATGTTGATAGTAAGCAGTCTTAAAAAAAATAGCTTGCATGAAAGCTTCACCCTGAACATGGTGAAAACAATGTCATTACTCAGTGTGTGAGATCAAAAGCAGATGATCAATACCAAAAGGATGAAGTGAAAAGAGAATAGTGACAAGCACTAATGTAAAATTGTAATAATGTAAAACAAAATGGGGAGTAACAGAGAAATTTTTCTTTTCTTATTTCATTTATATAAAAAGTCTTTAGATTGTTGCCTATAATAGTGGAAGCTACAAAAAGATGGATAGACTGCCAAACTGATGATTTTCAGAAACTTCTGGCTTCAAGATATGAGCAAAACTAAACCACAGATTTTTTTTCTTTGTTTGTTTGTTCTTCTAGAAAATATGTTAAGATATGTTAGGAAGAGCAGCATGTGGAAGGCAAAAAACTGTGGCTAACAAGCTATAAAAATCTTAAAAACAAAGGCATATGAAGTAAAATAAATTAGGATTCAACCCTTGCACAGATTAAACAGAATTTCTATAAGGATTTGTAGCCAAAATGCAGAATATCCAACAAAATATAAGCTGCCATGCACTTAATCTTCCCAAAAGTGGTATCTGCATACTGTGGACAGAAAACAGATAATAAGCGTGCAGTCAATCACTGTGATTGGAAATCCAAGTAATAAACATTGTTTAATAAAATCTTCCTAAATAGTTTAAAAGTGTTCCAACCTCCCTTTGTCATTTTTGTATGGTGGTGAGACAGTATATTCCCTTACCCTCTGATTGTGTTTGAGAGAACAGCTTCTTACCCTTTTTGGTAGGAGAAGCAAGACTAAGCTCCTGCTTGAAATGAATTTTGAGGTGTTCATCAGCCATGTTAAAATAATTATACAGCTATATTTTCCTCCTAGCGTGGTGCAAAAATCCAAATTGTGACTTACCTAGCTAATCACTCCATATAATAGACAAAGGAATATGTTTGAGTTTGCTAAGAGTTTCATCCCAGGACAAGGGAAGTGGCTTTCCAGAACCTGATTGCTAGAATACTGTTTCTCATTTTAGAGAAAAGATGTGATACTCTGACCATATTCTCCATACTGTATTTCTCCAGTACTTTGGTTTTGCATGGGTTTAAATTTCTAAAATATATTTACCAAAGGATGAAACAATAGAAAATAAGATTATTGGTTAGGGTGGGAACACTGTTTTTTTGCATCTGCCCTTTTTTTTTGTTTTGTTTTCCCTTACCTTCTTTTGACAAACAGTAGAGAAGGACTGCCTGGCTCAAGACCTGGCATTCCAACTCTCAAACTAAACAACCTCTAATAGCTCTGTCTCTCAAAGTCAAAATATTGATTGGAGAAACTCTGAATAAAGCACTTCAGAATAGTACTGAACAGAGAGCATCTGTGATTGAAAACAAGTGCCCTTATTAGTTCTGTCATAGGAACTAACCTACAGGAGATTTCATTGCTCAGCTATGAAATCAGCATTACTAGCCACATTCCATCCCCTCCGCCAGTTTAGAGTTTGGATTACATCCCACAGTCTAGCCATTGGAAGAAAAATTATGCCATTTTAGCATCAGATAAGCACCTTACTTCCCTGTAGAAAATGGTCTGCCGTATCTTAAGACACAATCTGCACTTTCTATTATATACAGCGAACACAAAGAGTATGCAGTTTACTTTTCCAGAAGACACTTCATTCAGTTCATCATCCTTTACTTAGAGTAGTAAAAAACCAGAATAGCTGGGATGCAGTGACTTCTGATGAATTACTCAGCTAGAAGAGACCTTAAGCAGTAATCTATAAAAGGATTTTTCTTTCTCTTAAAAATCACCATTTCAGAGACTGAGAAGTTTTAACCAGAAATTATTGGAAAATTTTGTTATTTGCAAGGATTCCAAAATGAAAGCATGAAATATAAGCAACTGAGGTATTAATTTGCTGCTTTTAAGGAAGTTTACCTCATATATCAGATATTGACACTGAAATAATAGTCATGACAGAAATAGGCAAAACTTTTCGCTTCTGAAATACGCCATCTCAGTTCTTTACTACGCAGCTTTTCATCCTTGGCCAGGCGAAGGTCCTTTTGTCGTGGATATGTTGTGTCTTTCCTTATCTTCTTTTCTGAGTTCCTCAAACACGTGCAGAAAGGAACAAGAGCTAAACTAACCAATTCTTTGGGTTGGGGAATAGATGTAAGTAAAATGATGGAGGTCTTGACTGGAAACCAGAGTACTTGTGTCACTACTCAGTACCTAAAACAGCTTTAATTTTTCTAATGATGTGAGCAGTTTAGCTGTCAGTGCAGACAGAAATTAATACATAGTCTAATTTTTTCAGCTCATGATTTTTCTCATTGACCTGATTATCAAGAAACATATTCAGACTCAGATAGATAGGTTTGGCTCCATAAGGGGAGAAAAAGACAGTGATTCTTCTTATGTCACATTATTCCAAGTGTGATAAGAAAGCTCAGGGAGGTCCATTAGCCCTAATGGACACAGTAGCTCTGTCTCTAAAAACTGCTGCTCTCCGAGATGCTCAGGAACAGTGATTCTGTTTCGAGTGAGCTGCTTACTGTAAATGAATGTCTTGAAACTTTACTTGAATTTCTGAGTCTCCTATTTAATTCTGAGCAGAAATGTTTAAAGTTATTTCATCGATCAAGGATAGGGTTTCAAAAGTGCAACATGCAAAACTATCACTTCTAAAAGGAGACTCACTTATTTGCTTATAAGAAATACTGACCACGTGCTGATATCCAGCAACAAGCTGTTTTGCCAAGAGGTGTTGGGGCACGCTTCTTCAAAGGGTAGGTATAAGCACAGCGGAAGTCCTAGAATGATCTCAATATCAAGGTATGTATCAAATATAAACACCTCAAGATTTGTGATTCAGCATAGGAAAGCAGAGAAGTACTAACAGATGTTTTCTTTCTTTTTCAGTTTTCTGTAGTATCCCTTCATTTTTCTATTTTAAGCCCATTCTTTCCTAACATTGTTCATAAAATGAAAGAGAGAGAGAAGCAATGTTATGTTGAGTTAGTTCTAGAGGTTTTCGCATTTAAAGCTGTTTCATTTTCTCTTTTTTTATTGATTGCTTCCTCTTCTGCCATAATAACTTCTATGGTCCAAAGTATTAACAGATTGTAAGCAAACTTGCCTTGTATTCATATGTTTTTTTCATTGTGGTTTTTTTTTCTTCTTGTTGCTGTTGTTTTGGTTTTGAGAAAAGCAGTAAAATTCTTATATGTGTAAGTGATTGTAACTGTTTTATAGAAAAGATATCAGAAGTGAAGCAAATCTGAGAGGAAATTATTCCGTTTACCAGTTGCATTCATTCTTTTAACAGTTAGGACAATCAGAAACTGAAAGCATGTCCAAACATACTGCCACAAAGCTGACATTTCTGTCTTAGCAAAGCAGGCATTCACAAATTTGAACAAATCATCTGTAGGAATTGTAAAAATGGCTTAGGACATTTTGTGAGATACATCATGCACCAAATTGAGAAATCCTTCTTTTGTTTTGATTAAGAGTTCCTTAACACAAGCAGGGTAATATATCTTGTTACTTTATCATTTGACGAAGCTGCATTTTTTGTTTCAAGCAGTGCTAGCTCAAGAATCCGAAACAAATTCGAAGTATAGGAGTCAGAGGTTTGAGCACCAAATGTTCATTTAATGAAGCCTTTGTGCACTTCCGCATTATTTTGGTACTCTTCTTACAAATTATTTGTCTTAGATGAGTGTGTTCTCAGAAATTAGAGGCTTCTCCCCATCATGTAATTGTATTTTAAAAATAAAGCCAGATTTTAGGGGGGCTTTTGTTTAGAAGTGAGAGAGATACAAGCCATGTTTATCTTATTATGAGGATGCAGTAAAAATACTATATAAAGCAAATTAGAAGTTGAATTCAACCCTTATACTACTTTAAGGTGGTTTCTATTTCTTCCTGTAGAAAAATTGTGGCAACTCAAATCAGGTATGATTTGAATGCAACCATAAGGCAATCCTACCTTTTTTTAAAATTATTTTTAGTTGAAACTTGTCTATCATTGACCTATTACTTTTTTGTCTCGCTTGGCTGAAATAAGTGATCTTTGCCATAGTAGCTTGCAGATTTTAGAAATGCTAAGCCCTGTTTCACTTCAGCTACTGTATCATGATTTTTATTAATTAATTTGATACTAGCAATTTCCAACTGTTTAATGCTGTCCTGCAATATTCCCATATAGTGGTACTGGCTATTTTTTTAGTTAGGTGATGAAACTGTAACCCAAGGGGTTTTCAGTGACTTCCCACATTCCAGAACATTTTTGATAAACATATAAAACACTTTGTTCTGTGACTTCATCCACTGAAACACAGGGACAAAAAGTGATTAAAAATTGAAACACTCAGGAGTCAGGGTGACATAGAGAATAAGAAGCCTGACTTTTTACATCCGAATTCCCTTTTGAGATTCAGCCTCAGGTCTTAACGGAATTGCTTTCCTGAATTTCTTCCAATTATGTTTAGCACTCAGTGACTCACATTACAAGACCAGGACACCCACCTTGAGGCTCCCAGGGTCTAACTGGCATGTTCTCTTCGGTGAAGTCAGTCAGCAAGATTAGGTAATGTGCTCATGATGCCATGTCCTGTGAATATGAAGCAGGTAGCTGCTGAAAGTCTTTTTTACCCCTTTTCACATGGACTCCTCTGAAACACTTTTCAGACTCCGTTTTAAGCTAATTTTTAATACTTGTGAAAAATTATTATTTTGGATGGCAATAGAAGAACACAGGCAATGACAGTGAGAGTTTCTCTTCATGTTGCATATGCTCTGGACATGCCACTGGAAGTATGTACATGCAGTTTGGGCTTTGTACCATTTAAACGCTGACTTCTTTTCTGAAGTGTCAACAAGGGCAACAAGTTTGTGGAATTCTCAAAGTAGTTCTGGAAGGCTTGACTGAGGCACTCAATCCCCTTCATTTAGCCTGGAAGATGTTCAAGTAGCAATAACTTTTGTTCATAGTACACCCTCTTTAAGTTTCCATGGCTTAAAAGTTATGAATTTCATTTCATCTTCCCTTGCCTATGTTTAGACCTCTGTGTTTCTTCGGTAAGCCACAAAACCTCCTCAATAACTTAAATTTTCTTTCCAGGTGTTTCAGACACATTCAGTTGTCATGGTTTAATCCCAGTCAGCAACCAAGGTCCACACAGCCGCTCCACTTGCTCTCTACCCCACCTGTAGAATCAGGGAGAGAACTGAAAGAGTAAAAGCTAGGGAATTCATGGGTTGAGATAAAGACAGTTTAATAGGGAAAGAAAAAGCTGTGCACACAAGCAAAGCAGAACAAAGCAAACCACTGCTTCCCATGGGCAGGCAGGTGTTCAGCCATGTCCAGGACAGCAGGGTCCCATCACACATAATGGTGACTTGGGAAGACAAACACCATCACTCTAAACATCCATCCCCTTTCCTCCTTCTTCACCCCAACTTTACATACTGAGCATGGTGTCATATGGTATGGATTATCCCTTTGCCCAGTTGGAGTCACCTGTCTTGGCTGTGTCTTCTCCCAGCTTCCCATGAACTCTCAATCTCCTTGCCAGCGTGGCAGTATGAAGAGCAGAAAAGGCTTTGGCTCTGTGTAAGCCCTGCTCAGCAATAACAAAACATCTCTTCATTATAATCACTGTGTTCAGCACAGATCCAAAACACAGCCCAATACTAGCCACTTAGAGGAAAATTAGCTATACCCCAGCCAAAACCAGGCCTCTGTTTCTTAATTTTTTATATGTTCTCCTCTTTCTAGTTAACCATTTTGTAGTTTTATTTACAGTAAACTGAATGACAGTGTTTAGTACCATCTCACTAGTTTCAAAGTACAAGTGAGTTTTATTTTAGCTGATGAGCTTGATCCACATATTTTTCTTACTTAATAAAACTCTGAAGTAGCTGAAAACAGACAAATCTTCGTGAACAGGGATGTGCTTGCAAGGGGATTGAACTCAGAATAGACAAAACTGCTTAGCTTTTCCAAACTAGTTCTTCATATGAAAAATCTTATTTTGCAGTTAAAGTGCATTCTGAGGCTTAAATAAATCATCGTCCAAAGTATGTTGACCAGAAACATACATGACATATTAGTCATTACTATAGGATAATTATTTAGAATAACTGGGTCCTTGCAGAATGTCAGTATGACATCATCAACTCTTTTTTATATAAGAAGATTACTCTTAATTTTTATTCCCCATAAATAAGCTAAAACTGTTGTCCTCACTTTTTGAAAGACGAACTGGTTAGTTTGAGGTCACCAGAACTTTGCTATTTAGTTGAAAATGGAGTCTTGTGTTTTTTTCTCTGTATGTTGTTTCTCTGTATGACGTTTGCTATTAATATTGTATACATTGTACTTGTATTTGCTACTCCTTTATCTGCTTGTAATGAACATCTAATTTTGATTCATATCCATCAATCACCAACTCTTAATTGAGGATAACTAGGAAAAAAACGTCTAGGTAGTTCTGTTATTTTCAGCAACTGTTGAGTAAAAGTAACAATTTCACCAAATTTTCTCAAGGTGTGAATTTGGTGTGGTTAACATAGGCATTTGACTTATAGGTGAGTATGTTACCTCTCAGTGGACACAGAAAGAAGTTTAAAAGTTCTTTGCAATCGCAAGGTCCAGATTGGGTAGAACCATTGTGAAAAATACATATATTAAATAAAAAAATAAAAAAAAAAAAAGATGTCATCATAATTCTATTTGGGGAGGTTGTTGAAAGTATCCAGTACAAATAGGGAAAGTTTCTATTGAAGAAGGGTTTCTCTAGAAAAGCCCATCTGGATTTTATTAAAAGACAGAAAACAAGACTGTTCCTCTGTTTAAATTCTCTGCTTGTTTTTGCTTTTTGTTACATCATAAAAACCAGGAATATGACCTCCAAGTGAGCACGGAATGAATTACTTTTTCCCCTTCTCTGTTTTCCCAATCATCTTTTGGTGTTTGGTTTTGTTTTTCCTTAGTGTCAGAGCAACATTAGAATCCACAGGACCAGCAGAAGAATATTTAGTAAAATAGAAGGCATATAATGAGAAAAACTGACATTGTGGAACTGTGTGGAGAATAGAAATATAAGTGCAAACCTTAGTTTTTGACTTCTTAAGAAATCAGAAGAGTTGATAGTCAGTTTTGTTCTTTGATGGTTCTGCTGTCATCTTTAATGCTTGGCTTTTTATCTGATCTTCAGATGAATATAGTAATCTAAAAATACATTAATTCTCTAGACTATGTTACAGAAATTAATATGTATATGGACTTCCTGATTTGCTTCACATTAATGGGCTTCTGTGGCTTCTGAGGGATATGTCATGGATTAAAATTTTTACACTACACAAACAGCAATAGGACATTATTGCCTCCATTCTATTTTGAATCATTTGTGGTAAAATACATGCTTTATGCCTCATTTGCTGCAAAATTTATTTTATTGTAGTGTTTAATTAATGAGTAATTCTACCATTTGTGGCAAATGGCCAAAATATTATCTTCTGGTTTTAGACTGCCACTGTTTAGACAAAGTAGATTAGGCAAAATTTATCAAACTAGCATATTCATTAACAGTTTGTGGGAATTGGTGGAGGTTTTTCCCGGAGTTATTTATCTAAGGCATTGGTTGTAGATACCGAGTATTTTGAATAGAATGTAACTATGGGGCTGAATTTAGAACTGAAAAAGGAGGAAAATGTCTACACTTTTTAATACAGGAGTAAACTTTCACAGTGTTTTAATGAGCAAACAGAAATAAAATAGGTATTGTCCCTTGAGATTCTCTTAAATCAGTCACACCGCTAAACAGCTTTTAAGGGATTCCAGCACTATAGATAGCAAGAAATGTTTACTTGAGGAAGAAAAGCTTCAGTAATGTTGTTTTTTAGTACCAAAATAAAGAGATTTTTTTTCTTTTTTCTTTCCCAGGCAGCTTGCCTTTGGTGAATTAGCAAGCTTAGTAGAGATCAACTGTGGTAGGCTTTTCAGAACTTTTCTCATTCCTGTTCCAGGGTGCAAGTGGGCAGTACAGTGCTGCATGGCACATACCACGTTTTATTAAAGATAAATAAGTATGGAAACAGCAATTCATTGCTAGTGTTTGTTTCTTCCTTCTCTAAATAGTTAGCACTCAGAGTTTTCAAGGCAAAGGATATGCATTTCTAAAATGCCTCTTCCGTATTTATGCTGTGGCTACCACATTTGTATAAACAGAAAATTACTCCATTCATGCTTTATTAGCTCTTCTTTTGTACCACAGCCTTGACCCCAGTCATCATAAATTGAGAAATAGTGGGGAACTAATGGAGACAGATGGGAATATGGCTTGCCATTTACTCAAATTGGTAAAGTAATTAACCTCAAGGTGCTGGTTTGCAAGAAAAATTGTTGGAATATCTCAGAGCGCTGGTAAACAGACTCCTGCTTTAACCACTTCTGACAACTGCATCATAAACTAGACTTATTCTCTTCAATTGACCTGTCAACGTCTTGAGCCCAAATAAAGATTTGTATTACAATGCACTTGCTGAGAAGTGGGAGAACACTACTGCTGTTTCTTTTCAAATGGGTTGCTGTTCTCTCTCTGCTAGAAAGGAGCTGGAATGTCATATATTCATACTTCAGCCATTATATTCCTTAGAAATCTTCCATTACTGATTGTGTGACAGCTTTGTGACAGCAGATGGTAGTCATTTGGCCAGAGAAAATGAAATGAAAAAACATGGGCCAGACTGACTGGGCTCATTTAGAACAGCAGTGGACAGAGGCCAGATCGAGTTTTTATTTATCAAGGGACATCATGTAATGAAGCCAGTTTCTTTTATTTTTCCTCTTTCTCTTTTTTCCCCCTGCAGATTGGGTGAATGAGGTAGATTTACAACATATCAGTACATAAATCAAAAGTAGTTTTGTAAACAGTTTTCAAATTCTTCTAAGTTTTTTTCTTGTCCAATTTTTTATTCCCTCCTTTCAATTTAATGGAAAAATCTTTTAGATTTATTTTGTGCACATTATCAGCTCTAATATTGTTTTTTGAAAACAGGAAGTTAAATCTTTAGGGAACATTTTATAAGTTGGCTTACATGGTTCCAGCTCAGTAAGTGGAAGAGTTTGATCATTCAAACTCATGCAGTTCTTTATTTCATATGTTTCTATTTGCAACTGAAGCAGCCGTGATATAAAGAAAGAAAGATGTTTTTGATATTGTCATAAAATGTATCTGGAAGGCATGTGTCAAGGGAACATACAGAGTAATCTTCATCTAGAGTAAATACAGCCATTCAGGGCAGACGAAAACTGGAAACATAGTATGCTATCTCAATTTGATGAAAGCTCAATTGGTTCAGAAGCATTAAAGGAGCACTCATTCGTAACTTTTGCTCCCCTAATTTATCCACAGAAACCTTACCATGGCATCCAGTAATGCCCTACTGCATAATGCTGATTCAGTGTCATTATCACTGCAGTAATTTAAACTATTTTTTTATGCATTTGTTTTTATGAATTTCAGGATTTTAGGAAACAAATATAGCTTCAGGTGAGTAGAGTAATAGAGTTTAAAATACATTTATTGTTCTCAAATATAAATTTTTCAGTAAATAACCATTTCCCTAATAATACTTCCTAAAATTAAATTTCTCAGTAGGCATTGTGATTTAATAGTTCATACATTTTATATCAAGGTAGTCTTCTTTGAAATGTGTTATGAGTTCAGAGACGGTGCCAAGGATAATTTGTCAGTGTCATCTGCACTGGTGCATTTCCATCATTGGATTAAAGATTTGTTAATGTGTAATTGATAAAGAAAACACCAAGCAGCATTTTGCAGTGATGGGTAGTGGCTTAGAATAGCATTTTGTACTTTTCTTCTGACAGGCATAACATTTTATGGGTTTTTTAAACCAATGTGTTCATACACACAGAAATCTCATTGAGTTCTTTGATCAGCATTTCTCAGTAACTGTATTGGTGAGTTCACAGTACCTAATCCATGTTATCAGTCAGAGTCAGTGATTTTTAAATATATCATCAAATTATACTTCATTTCACAACCTCTTAAGAAAAGACACAACAACCTGTAGAAAAAGGGGTGAGACAACATCACTTCTAATTGTAAGGATAGAGTTGGATAAATTTTTTAATTCTGAGAAGATACGCAGGTTAAACATATTTGTTACCTGTGTTGTTTTCTTCTGGTTTTGAACATTTTAATTTATAATCAGACAAGAAGAACAGATGTAAGAGTTGTAATTTAATCATTTTATTGCTATCTTTGTATATTTTGAAGAATTAGGTATTGTACTCTTGGGAAGCCATATTTTATGCCTAGTTGGAAAAATGAATAATGTAATAATATGCAAAATGTGAAGTTTTAGAACTTCACTACTGAGTAAGGCATATAAACTAATGATCTAGTTAAAGTCCCTTGTGCACCATAATAAATACGGACTAAATTTGTCATTATAGCTTTAGACAGAGGTTTCAGGCTACAGATTTAATTATACCCTTTTTTAATATTCATACTTCTAAACTGCATAATTCCTTTCTACTGTAAAACTGAGTGCTATATTAAAACAAACAAAAATGGCAGATTACTAAATGGATATTAACGTGGAGTCAATAAGCATTTAATTTCTGTGGAGAACTGCAAAAAAGAAGAGTGTAAGCTTTGTGTTGCTCAGATCTTTTCTTAGATGCCCATCATTTGTACAGAGAGCCTGCCTCCTGTTTTAATGCTGACTTTTGTACAGAGGTTAATTAGTTATTTATGGAACTCATAAAGGACACAGAGGCAACACAGAGTACCTTTTGTTAGCCATTTAGAAACAGCGATTATTGAAAAGCCTAATTTAGTCTCCATATGATACAAGAGTTAGCTGAGACTAGCTCATCTCACATTCAGTCAGCTCTGCTTAATGGTGTCCGAACATTGATGACGATTAATAATGGCTGAATAAAATACCAACACATTAGAATATTTAATCCATTCTTCCTATCTCTGTAATAAATGCTCTACTAACTTGAATTTAAAGACTTTGTTTCCTTTACAGTATACAGCTGACCTGGTTCTCAGATTAGGGTCCATTCGCTTTCATAATCCTGTAGGCACATGTTAAGTAAATGAAGAGACAAAAGAAATATATCTAAAATGATGAGCCTTATACAATTTATTCTCTTGGGAAGGCCCTTAAATGCAACCAGAGCAATGAAGTGCAAAGGTAGCAACAACAAATGTGAAGATAAAAAGGAGGAAAAGCAGTAACATACATCTTAATGAGATAAGCAAAGGAAAGCAATATTTTATGGGGAAATATAAGGGAATTTCAAGCCAAATAATGAATTAGTCAGTATAGTTCCTCATAATTTACTATTTTGGTTGGCTCCGTTGGGAAGAATGGGTCACAAAGAGGCTAAAGATGAACTGTGTCCTCCTTTGGGTAAAGTCACTGTGGATAAGTCACTCCCTAGTATACTGAATAAAATATCGAAGCTGGCTCATATGTGTGAGCCACTCAGGTCCAGGGCTCAAAAATAAGTGTTTCATCTAAGACAGAGCTGCTGATGGGTGTGAAAAAGGTGTTTATGATTTTCAAATCAGCAATTAAGGTCTTTGATTTGTCACTGTCTGTTTAAGTGATCCTATTTCTTGTTTTTCCTTTGCTTGCAAATGCACTAACCAAGAGAAAACCTAATAGTCTCTTAGAATAAAACTGCTTTTGCTAAAAGAGGAAAAATTCTATGGGTGATTGCAGCATATTTTTCATGTGCCTTTCAGATCCGAATGGTAAATGATCTTGGGTTAGTTTTGCATTATTTTTTCCTATTATCTAGTTTTGTAATTATTATTTTTCATCTTGCTTTTCCATACTAAAATGCTTTTATTTTATCAGAGGACATATTAGAAACATTTTTACATATTTATACATTTTCTTATTATGCAAATTGCCAAGAGCTATCACAAAGGTGAAGGAGAGTTAAGAATAAAGGTAAGAGGACTTTTCTAGCAGGCGGTCATTCAGTAGATGAACAAAGGACATATTTCTTCTGTCTCAGAAATAAAAATTTTAAAGTCATCAGAGCATTTCTGTGGGGGTGTTACTAGCTGCTCCTGGGATAGGCTAAAGAAGAGTGAAAAAGACTGTTTTCAGGTTAATCCTTTTATGTAGTTACCTGCTAAGGTTGGCTAAAATAGCAACATTTTCAGTGTTATTTTGCAAATACAGCTTTTTCTCATTTCTGATTATTTAAAAAATTATAAGCATTTTATTATTATAGGGCTAAATATAATCATGTAGCCACATGAAATTGCAATCAGAAATTTCAGAATGCCTACAAAATATTTTAATACACTAGTGATGTGGAAAGCTGCAAGTTTATATTTAATCAAAACCAAGGTAATAGCCATAATCATGTTTACTGTGTCATTGCCTAATTATTGACCACGAGGCAGGTCAATTGCACCAGATGTTGGGTGACTACAAAGTAACACAAAGGCAGCTCCTGAGAGCTTACAGTTTAAGCTGTAGGAAACGAAAACTTGGAATAAAAATTTTGGAATTTTTTTTTTGGTTTCAGACTTAGAGGCCCCCCAGCATGAATATTAGAAGTGTAGAATTCTAAAAAGATCTGAATTTATCACTCAAGGATGAAAATTAATACAAATTAGGGACAACAGGTGACCAGTCAGTCTGATTATAGTCTACAGTTTAAAACATCTTCAAATTATTAACTACACCTTCTCTTGGTATTGCTTAACTTATCAAAGCTTAAATATACGTTGTTTGACCATGTCTAGGGTTGGCAGTCTTTTGGCAAATGAGGTGAATTAAATGCAATACATCATAAAGGTGGGCTTTAGATTGACACTACCATTTGCCGAGAACAAAATTGTCCCATTTATAAAGTATAAACTTACTATCACAACAAGGACCAAGGATGTTCTACCACTAGCCCAGAGTGAGTAAAAGATACATTTCTTGCTCAGAGATTCTTTTTAAGCATTACAAAAGTGAATTTCATCTACTACGATCAGAGTCCATTCCAGCTCTCTGAGGAGCTGTTGACTCCCTTGAAGGCAGGGGGTCCTTACACAGAGATCTTAACAAATGGAAGGACTGGGCAATCACCAACCATATGAAGTTCAACAAGGGAAAGTGCCGGATTCTGCACCTGGGATGGGGCAACCCTGGATGTTTGCATAGACGGGGGAATTAGATGTTGAAAAGCAGTGCCACGGAAAGGAACCTGGGGGTCCTGGTCAATGGCAAGTTGAATATGAGTCAGCAGTGCCCTGGCAGCCAGGAGGGCCAACTGTGTCCTGGGGGCACCAGGCACAGCATCACCACCCACTCAAGCGAGGGGATTGTCTCTCTCTGCTCTGCAGTGGGACGGCCTCACCTTGAATATTGTGTGCAGTTTTGGGCACTGGAATATAAGAAAAATATTAAGGTCTTAGAGAACATCCAGAGGAGGGCAGTGAAGATGGTGAAGGGCCTTGATGGGAAGCCGCATGAGGAAAGGCTGAGGTCACTTGGTCTGTTCAGCCTGGAAAAGAGGAGACTGAGCAGAAACCTCATTACAGTCCACAACTTTCTCATGAGGGGAAGAGGAGGGACAGGCACTGGTGTCTCTGGTGACCAGTGACAGGACCCAAGGGTCTGACAGGACCCACAGCCTGAAGCTGTCTCAGGGGAGGTTTAGGTTGGATATTAGAAAAAGGTTCTTGACCCAGAGGGTGGCTGGGCACTGGAACAGGCTCCCCAGGGCAGTGGTCACAGCACCAAGCCTGACAGAGTTCAAGAAGCATTTGGACAATACTCTCAGGCACACGGTGTGAATGCTGAGGATGGTCCTGTGCAGGGCTGAGGGTTGCATTTGATGACCCTTGTGGGTCCCTTCCAGCTCAGCGTATTGATTCTGTGATTCTCTGATTCTGTATGGTAGCTTATGCATCTCATTGGATATGTGTAAATTTTGAGGAGTCTCAACATTTTTAATATCTTTTTGTAGGCAGTAATGGAAAGCACCCCATAAATTTAATATAATTTTCTTTTTCTCTGTTGTTCTCATTTGTTTCTCTTTGATTTTACATCCTCTAGGCTTCATCCAATTTTGGGAGGGAGATTTTTGTGATATTCTTTGTGTTTCCTTGCATTATATTATTTTTCAGGTTTTACTCTATACTGTGCTGTGAGAACATACACGTACAAGCCATTTTCTATTTCAATAGGAAAATCTGATTTCTGACATACCTCAAAAGTCAGAAGGAAATATTTAAGTGCATTTCTCCTCTATGAAAAAAATAATAATTGATGTGTTCAGGCAATGGCAATAATAGTTTTGGTCTGAGATCAACATAACATTTTCTCTGATATTTTGTCTGTTTGATTCTTGTGGTTGATACTTAGGACTTTGAATAAAAATTAAAAAAAAATAATAATCAAGCCTAACAGTTTGTTTAAAGACTGACTTTGAAATCATCCTGAACATAAATAGATTGGTAACTGTTTTCCTGACCAAGTTAACCACTGAACATGGTTAAGTATTCTACCAGTGCCCTCCCTGAGTGTCAGGTCTTTTCCAAGGTCGCCTAATTTGTTTTGTTTACAACAGCCATTTACCTCCACCTGTGCTGTAGCTGATGGTATATAAACAGCTCTTACTTGCATGGAACAATGTGTCAGCCAGGTAGCCACAAAAAAATTGCTGAGCAAAGGAAGAGTATCTCCAGAGCACTGACATGCAGCAGAGTTACTCCAGTTTAGAGTACTTGGCATACTTTCCTAATAGTTTCATTTCCACATGGCTTTATCTGACCATAAATACAATGTTCTAGAGCTGTAGTGATTTTCAGGTAACTTTTGTTACTACTCTTTGCAATGGAACCTAATTAATGTCTCACCAATTAGGTCAAAAATGCCTTGGTATTTAGTTAATAAAGATGATTGTGATATTCCATTGCCAAGTTGTAACCTTCCCAGTGTCTCTCCTTGGGCATCCAGGTACAGTCAGATAAACTGTTCAATTCTCAACAAACTTCTTAGGTGGATATTCTTGTAAGTCCTTTCTTTGGGTTAACATTTTCACATTTTGGCATTGGTGTATGAAGTAGGATTGTCAAGAACAGAGGAAGGTACTTTACAGGATTAAGAGCAGAAGCCTGTCTTGTGGTCTTTGCATCTTCCCCCTCTGTCCACCCATAAAGCCTAGGGAACTAAGATGCCTAACTCTGATACTTAAAATCTGATGTTTATGTTAGTCAGTATAAATACCACTCCTTAGATGTCCTTAAGGTCTTACTGCAGAATAGGTGGCATACTGAGAATTCACACTTGTATTCACTGTCAACAAACATTCTGATGTACACAGGTACTTGTCTACTAAAAATGGTCTGCTAGTGCCCTGTCCCTCTGGTGACAATGACAAGCCTGAGACTTTCTGCTGTTACATGAGAGATGGAGAATGTTAAATGGAAGCTAAAATGTTACTCATAAGCCTTGTTCCGATTCATCTCTCTCTTACAGAAGCCACAGGTGTCAAGTATTTGGGCATTGAAGGAAAATGCCCACTTTCCACTTACAGAGCATCATCCTACATTTCATTTCAGAATAGTGTCTTTCTCAGCTGATAATGGCATTTGCAGCAGAAATCAAGTGCACATCTTGTAAAATTGACACACAGGAGGTGCCTTTTCTTTGTTTAGGTGGGTCCTGTTTCCTAATGTAACAGTAATTGTAGCACAACTAAATGAAAATAATGGCAGTTTTGTCTCAAAAAATGTTATATCACTTTGAGTGGTGCTTTTCCCAAAGGGGGGAAGAATGCAAGAGGGAATAGTTTAAAATGGGGAGAAATGTTCCCCTCTCAGCCACAGTAAGCTGTCAGCTGCTGAATCTGTGTTATTTTCAATTAGGCTCATCTGATGCCTGTGTATACAGGAGACATATGTCACTTTGCAAGAGACACCGTGAGCTGCCGAGGTTAACAAAGCCTCCAGTGCCATTGACTTAAGAAACAGTCAAATAGCTCAACAGTCAAATAGTTATTGCATTTCTCATTTTAAAAGTAGTTTTAGGTCTTGCTATTAACACAATAGTCATAATAAATATGGACCAGTGAGATGGAGTTTTACTAAGCTTCTCATATGTTCATGAAATAATATCTCCATGTAAGAAAATATTCTTCAAGCAATTATGTATTTGAGTAAATTTACTCTTTCCAAAAACCCCAAGGATTTGATCAAATAAAGTAAAAAACAAACAAACAAACAAACAAAAAAAAACCCTACAAATCTTCCCTTTTAAAAGTAAAAAAAAAAAAAAACACAACCTCATTAAAGGCTTTAACAAAGAATACCTTAATTGAAAATACATGCCATTTTGTCTTCTAAAAAGTTATTTTTGAATCATTAAGTGCATATAATTTCATAAGTATCATATGTAAGCAGGGTTCATTCCTGTGATTATTCTCTGTGGCATTCATTATGTTGTGCTACGTAGGTCCTTCTATACAGAATATCATCTCATTTGGCTAAATACTTCTTGATTTTTTGTGCATGACTATACTAAATGACAGCTTTCTACAGTATTTGCCAAATTCATGTGAATAATCTAAGTCAGCATTCCTGGATCTTGATGAATTTCTCAAGTTATAGAAATTGAAGTGGCTGGTGGCTCATCTGCACGAGTCATATGTCACCTGCTACAGATAAAAAAAGATCTTTTTCTATCTAGAGAAAGGAATTGTCCTTCTGCTTCACTGAACTGAACTTTGTGTTTAAGTTCACATTTTAACATGACTCAAGACATGGAATCTGGCAGCTTCTTTATCATTTACCCCACATTTTGCCTTTTCACCATTCCCCAAACTGCCGTCTTTCCTCCCTCCACTAGAGCAGGCATTGTTTTCACCTTTCTAGTTTGAATCAGCTTGCAAGCAGATGTTCTTATGTAATTTTTAATTAATTGATTTCTTCCTTGGAGGGTTTTGGTTCATCTGTTTTAAGAAGATACCTTAACTTAAAAACAAAAACAAGACTTTTAAAAAAAAAAAATGGAACCAAAACCAAAACCTACAAGTGCTTGTTGTCTTGTGCACTTTGAAATGAAAATATATCAAAATATGAGTCACATTAAAACAACTCTCAAATAGATTGAAAAACTTACACATTATACCTACAAATATGTTGACTAAAATCTATGTATGCTCTTTGTATCTATGTAATTGCATCTCAGTGCCAGTTCCACCATCCATCCTGAGTTCCAGAGTGCCATAGTCTCATTCAATTTTTGTCTCCAAAAACAGGGGGAATTTGAGAAATAAGAGAAAGATATCTGGAGACAGTATTTTCCTCTGTCTTTTTTTTGTTTGTTTTTTTGGGGGAGGAGGTGTTTTCTTTCAATGTTCTTTACTTTCGTCAACATTGCAGCAATGTGACTGTAATCAGGTAACATTAAGACCTTGATTCACAGAAACACAAGGGACAGTTTCTGGTGTTATATAAGCCCCCAAGATAATACATTTTCCAAGCACAAAAACAAAGCCTTCTGCTAAGGACTGTGGAGCGTGTTACAGTTAGAAGAGTTAATCTATTGTGGTCTATAATCTTCTGTTGCATCACTTGGTCTCTGGACATACTTCCTCTTTACTTCTTTGATCATGTCAGTTAAATGAGCTGCCACCTCAGCAGGCAGCCAGCACCAGCATCTTGCCAGAACTACCCCAACTCAGCCTACCAGCCAAACCACAGATATGAGTATTCCAACTGAATTTCATTTAGTATGAGCTTGGTTACTTGAAAGTGGCAATGGTAATTTTTTGCCATCTCTCCTTAATTTAATTTAAATGCCTTTTTGGGAAAGTTCATTTATTTCTCTAGCATGACAGGAGAATAATTTTGGCTGGAATAGGGTAAGGAGAGAGATAAGCAGCTGGAAGAAGCAGCCTTTCAGATAACATGCCTGGATTTTAAAAGACGTCCATCTTCTTATACATTATTATGTGGGATTACACTGTCCTAAATATATGGAGATCTAGATGTTTGTGAGCCAGAGATCTGATTGGGGTTCTCTAGCATTTTAAGGAAATAATTTTATAACAACAAGCATGATGTAGATCTGAAAGTCTGCAAAACAAAATATGCATGTGTACCAGTCCATGCATACCCAAGCCATCTAAAAAGTCATCTAAAAAGTCCTTTCACATCCACTTTTCTAGGTTTGCTTCTATCAGCAACAAAGTGAGAACCCCAAGCCAGAACAAATCAGTTTACACAAATGACTAATAACAACCAACCCCTTCCCGGAACGCTGTCCAGGAGCAGCAAAGAGAGAGGACACTCCTTTCCCCTTGAAGGACTCCTTCACACAAGCTTTTCAGCTATGATTGGACACATGATAAGTAGGAGGACTTTTGTGTTGAAGCATCTTTACACCCTGTCAGTATAATTGGACATAAGATATCATGGGAGAGGAGAGCTCCATTCTGTGAGGAGAGAGTGAAGCATTTCCAGCACTAAAGCCATGTACCTCTGGAGAGAAAAAAACTATAATGATTCAGTTCCTAACTAAAACACATAGAAACTTTGTCTTTCTAACTAAAATCCTTTTAGAAATCCCATCAGTACACATAAACCCTATAGAATCTATAACTTGACTATGCTTTCCCCTTTCTATGCCTTTAAAATATATAATCCTTTGATGATTTAAACTGTATTGAATCTTCTTGTTGGTGCTGAGGAAATTCTCATCCTTGAAATACATGTTACATACCTACCTTCCATGTCAGAAGAAAGTAATAAGTAAAAGGTAACTTATTGTTTAGTGGTTCATCTGACAGAAGGGATATACTGGGTCAGAGAGGACCAATCCTACATAAGTTGGCAGCAGGAAGAGGTATAAGCTGTATTTGGTTACTGGACTCTTTGAGGATTTGTAGGCACAATGTGCTGTGTATGTTATACAATGACAATGGTGAGATTTGTTAACTTTCACCATATGATATACATGTATAGAGGAGGCAGTGAAGACACCTATGTACTTTATACGCAAACAAAGAATATAATAAAGTTATATTGCTAGGCTCATAGGGTAACTCAGACTAGAAAGGACTTCAAGATCTCTGATTGACCCTCAAAGAATGGTCTGATATGAGATCACACGGGGTTATTTGATGTTTCATCCAGTCTTGTCTTGAAAACCTCATATATCACATCTTGAGATGCTCTTTTCCACGCTTAATTAACAATGATGAAAAAGTTCATTTAATTTTCTTTACAAAAAAACTTCTTTGGCTGAGATGCAGCACTTTCCTCAGAGTTTAGATGTGATTTTTTTGGAGGTCAGTCTTTCTATTTCCATGAAAACATCAGCATAATTTGTGAAAACCCTGAGAAGGGAATTCGGTTTGCAAAATGTTTTGTGCTGCCAGTGCATGTTTTGGGCTAAGTAAGTTTCTGATTAGCTCTGAGCTCCATTGGCAAGGTTCAGATTGTTTCCTCCCCATGATCTAGGAGGTTTGGATCCAATAGCACAAATTTAGGCCAATCTATAATTCTGATATTGCAAATATGCTTCAAGCTCTGTAGCATTTAATGTCTGTTGGATGAATCTGAATTACTGATTTTACTATCTAATCAATTAGAGAAAACTAATTGAAATATAGCCCTAAATATGGACTTCATTTCTGTTATCACATTTTGACAGTGATTTTTCATTCTAATCTAGTAACTCTGGCGAGGTGATTCTGGACGTATTTAAAATTTTCCCTATTGTTTTTTATTTATTGCACCATTGAAAATATAGTGACAAAAATGGATAAGAGTTTAAGGCAGCAATTAACATTTTAAAAGAAACAGAAAACAGACAAAAAAAAGTTGGGGCAGGATGCAGGAAAGCAACTTGGAAGAAGTACTTTAATTTTTGCCAGTTACCAGAATCTGCACTCAATTTCCAAGTCCTTCTGGTCCTTTTAAATAGCAGACAACACAGATACTGCTGGAGCAACACTGGTTATTTTGCAGTGCTTTACTTGGCTGTGTGAAAAGCAGACAGAGTGAGGTTATAGGAATTTTTTAAGATTTGAAATATTTTTGTTCAGAAATCTGACATGATTTGCTAGTTGTGACAACTGGTTTGACAATGACCAGTGATTCAGGTCTACCTGTAATAAGTGAATTAATCTGAGTTAAAACATAGTGATCTGTCATGTTTAGAGATACCTCAACAGCTGGCTGACTTGTCCTCCGTCAAGCTAGTTTGTCCTGTGCAAATCTTCTGTCAAATACAGAAAAGAACTGTTGAGAGAAAATTACATGGCAGTTTCAGACTTAGTGATGAATTTTTCTCCCAACATACCAGCTGTGCCAGCAACACTATTTTTTGTGGCATTAATCAAATATCTTGCCTGGAGCACCTTCTCTTTTCCAAAGGCTAGAAGATGAATCTGTCAAAAAATTTCACTGGGATTTGCCAAAAGCTTTTCCTAAAGTCAGGTACCACTAGTCCATGCACCTCAAAAGTCTGAATAAAGCTTTTAGGGATATTGTTCTGAGAATTAAAAGTCCTGTGGTGTACTTTTACTAAATACATGAATTCAAAGCCATTGTTACAGTGAACATGATGAAATTAAGGAATTTGACATAAGGCCAAATATTTGAGTACTTCACTTGCTGACTTACAGCCTTGTATTAATTTTTAGATATAGTTCTGCAATTAGCAAAGTACAAGAGCAATTGAAGGCCACAGAGTGATCCAGATACTTTTTCTGCAGGTGGAGGAAATAGAGACAAGGTTGCTAAACACAAATATGTATTCTGTTCTTTTATCAATATATTACAAATTTTCATTAAAAGTATGAACTGCAGGAAGTTCCAGATTACAGGTGTACATAAATAAAATCAATTTTATTTTAAGCCACAGGGTAGAAATATAGAAATATAACCCGTGTTTTAGTACTGAAATTTTAATTAAAAATTAGTAGACTATTCATTATATGAACATTTGGGCACAAATGCAGCAATTCAGAGAAACAATAGAGAACAAGGGAGAGGACAAATATTCTTTTACCTTTTATTTATGTGCATGTATACCATTATATATGCTTAGTGATACCAAATATGTGCTAAATGATTTCATAACTTAAAGGCTGGCAGCAAAGTTGAGCTTACCTAGCACTCAAAACTTGCAAAACACAGACATGTAGCACTGTACAGTAGGTAGGAAATTTAACTCTTTCCTGTAGGCACTCTGTCCTGGAGAAAAAAAAGGTGAAAGAAAGTAATTCTTCCTGAGCAGTGCTGTGAAGTTAAAGAAGTGCATTCAGCTTAATAAATGAAGTGCGTTTCACCAGAGCAAGCCCATGCCTTGTGAACACATCTGGTCCCTGAGATTGCTTTCCTTTTCCCACTTCCATTGGTACTTCTATTCATAGATCGGTGTTCACATTAGTCCTCTTCCAGATAGTTCTTACAGATACTGAAACCTGTATTTCATGTGGGATTGAAGAGGAAGGAGTAGAATCAATTTAGTACAACACCTGCTGGAGACCTCATCTAGACTCTGGTTATGTCAAAGGCATAAACGCACTGTTCAATGGCACTAGACTCTGCTACATTGCCCTTGTGAGGGAGGTCATTCATCAGCAAGCCAACATTATTTCTTTGTCATGCTAAGGTCTGGAACCAGATTTGAAAGGACCTAGGTTGTGCTGACCGTCTTTATCTGATTATCAGTCCGTTGCATAGGGAAATTGAAGAGACATTGGCCTTGGTTAACAAGACATTCCAAACTTTTCTCTGCTCCTGATTTTATTAGTCCTAGCTAGAGCCCCTAGAAGGACCCTTGAGACTGGTTTTCATTCATGACATCTTAAAGATCACAAGCCCATTGGGTAAATTATCAGTACTATAGTCTCAACAAGCAAGTTCTAAGGGGATTTTGATTCTGCTTCCTTCCTACAATGAACGCTGGACACATTATGCCGGAAGCATTATGTATCTCTGAGAAAGATTTTTATTTGAAAATGGAATTTTCTTCAGAATTTGAATCTGTAAACTTTCTTCTGCAAAAAAGCAGAGGCAATTTCAGAGATGCACAGAAATAATGTTTAAAAGATAAACAACATTAAAAAGTATGGGCTCTAGCTTGCATTGTATTTCCAAAGTCTCTGTGTTTCTTCATGCTCTGTGTGATAATGATTACAGTCTTCTTAGATATTGAGAAAAGCTAAGCCAGTGTTTTAAAAACTGGCACCAGAGATTATATCCAAAATATAGTAACTACCTGGGTTTTTAACTATACCAAGTTCTAGCAAGTTTTGAAATGGTCTTACAAAAGCTCCTGTGTTCATAACCACCTGTAAATTATATCATTTGTTTCTTTAATGCATTAATAAATTAAAATCAGGACCAAATCATTATCATTAGCAGTGATAATAGAGTTCCAACCACCAACATGGATAGCTGCACACACTCCTAATTCAGTATCAAATGCATGTTTTATGATACCTGATGTTTGTGTTGATTTGTGTAACATCATGCCTCACTAGCAAAGGTGTTTCCATCAGCCTAACTAATACTGGAGAAATATTTATGGATTATTTCATGGTTTTGAATATGTTCAGAATCTGTATGAAAGAGAGCAAGTCCACAGCAATATCAAAGGTTATTGTGATTAAAGTTACTTTACAGTTATTCAAATAAGAGGTTTTGTTTTTTTTAGTGGGGTAAAAGAGGTATTTAATTATTTTAGATAGGCTGCAGTACTAGAACTACTGTTCTAGATAATATTTGACCTGTCTGTCTGCCAGCCTTCCTGTCTTTCTACCTCTCTGTCTTTTCTAAGGTATTTTTGCCTGCAGAAGTACTTTTAAAATTGCAACAAAGAAATAGAGTGAGAGGTTTCTTAAATCATGCTATTGGATATCCAAAAAGGTATATTATTTTGGATGTGGTGTATTTCACAATTTGACAAGCTGGAATTTTGTAAACTGACAATTGGGCACAGACAAAGGTATCCATTTATCTCATATATGTCTTGTTGAAGCAAAGCTGTCAGACAAAATCTTATCACATGGTGCCCCATTTGTTTTCTGTAGTGATTTATGATGGTTTTGAAAAGGTCTTGTGATCCCATAGGCTGCCACGATTCTCTGACTCTTCTCTGTCAATGGATCAGATTTTTGACATTTTCTGAGAGCATTCAGAAAAGATTTGATAAATCAGCTTGTGGTGTTTATTTTAATTGATCTGAAGCCCATTCCTTCAAGAATTCATCAAACACTGTGACAGGGTCTGGGTGTGCTGCAGTGAAATGAAAGAACTGGGTTGGCCATGCTTCTGTGATGGTGATATAGATATTTTGTTGAAAGTTTATGCTCATAGACGAGAAGATGCCATAACTAATTTAGAATGCTGTAAATCTTTTGATGCAGATTCTAATTCATAAATCTCATCCATCACATGTGATTCATGAAACGATAGACAACCCTTGATGAGAAGGTACTTTTGTGTTCCAAGTTCTTTGCATTTTTTTCCTCTTCAGAAATAAATCACTCCAGAACAACTGAATTCTGTTATGCAAGTGGCACTGTAAAGGTCTCTCATCCTTTTTGCATCTGTTCTTCTTCTCAAACGGGATAACATTTCTTCTCTTTACGATGCAAATGAATAAAACTCTGTGTGCATGCACTTCACTTTACAACAGGGAGAAAAATGTAACTGATTGCACTGGTTCTGGTAGAGGAGTCATCACATTTGGCTGGTATAACCTGGGTCTCTTTTCTTCTCTCACAGGAACCTCCATCTGTTGAAAACATCACCACAAACACCTGTCCTGATCAACCACAGTCAGTGTCTTTGATCTCTTCACTCATTCCTGTTGCGCTTGATTGGTAAACCTGTAAGGAGACCATTGCAGGATCTGAGCCTCTCTCTTATCAGCCAATCCACTCTTTTTCCTGCTACGCTGAGGCATTGCTGCTGAGTGGTGGCTGTGGATGGTCAAGGAGGGAATTTGTGGTGGTGTATTTGATCTCTCTAATTAAGGGAAAGGAGTGTGGGATGACTGATAAGCAGGCTGGCCTATCAGGCAATGAATGATAATAAATAAATAAATGAATGTCACTCAACAGTGTTGCGAAGAAAACTGCTGAGGACTGGTATCAATCAATGTCTATTTATCTGTGTAGGACTCTGTCTTCAGATATAAAGCTTAAGTAACACCATACGTTATTAGAATAATAAAGGAACAAAACCAAGCACTCAAAAGTTAGTCTTAGAATTAAGTTGGCCGGTGCAATATTCATTTGCCATCTTTCTGAATAGACATTTTGACATTCTTCCTCAGTGTCGTACTTGTGGTAAAACCAAATAAAGAATTGAATGAACAATTATTCATGGGTTTTAGTTACGGTACAGAACCCAGGTGACCACATATTCTTTTCTTGCAATAATCTGTTTCACTTGCATTTTAACTTCTGCATGGAGTGAGGCTAGTGCTTCTTTTCAAAGTGATAAGTTGCTACTTCTCTGCATTGCTTGGTTAGTCAGAAGTGCTAGGTATGTGGCCTGTCGAAGAAAGTGATCGAGTTTGAGCTCAACACGGTGTATCAGATCACAGAACAATCACCGAATATTCTGAGTTGGAAGGGACCCACAACTCCAGATTTAAGTGAGCAGCCTGTAGAGGGATCAAACCCACAACCCTGGCATTATTAGAACCAGGCTCTAACCAACTGAGCTAATCTCAGGGTCACATAATGGTAACACAAGATCTTTAATGCAGATTTTAGTGCTGAGGCTTTACTGAATTCTTGAGAGTATTTGCAAATGAATTTCCAACATCTTATAACTCAGTCTCATATTCATTTGAAGAGATAAAATGTGCTTTTCTGAAATGAAGACATACTCTGAAGATCCTGCTCCAGAGGAATAATGCCGGATGTCTTCAGTGAAACAATTAGTATTTTATAGAAATATATGCTTATATCTGTAAGTCTATTTCTCCTTGCTATCTTCTTCAAGTTTTTCAAAACAATTATGGCTGAAGGAAACAACAATCCAAGAAAACACAGCTGTAAAAACTGGTTAACTGACTTTTTGTGGGATACTTCACAATGGCTCGAATGGCAGCAAGTAACTATCATAGACTGAAGACTGGAATCTGAAGTGTTGACCATCCATCCACTCCGTGCAGGGTTTTATAGGCTACTGTTTCCTTTTTGTCACTTACTGCAGACCTCACTGTTGGTTACTGGAGAGGTCAACAGTTTCTCTTGCCATACATGGGTTAAGGAATTCAGACTTATCTTTTATTTCTTGGAAACCTTCTGAGCTTAATTTCCTTTACCTATGACTTATTTTGCGTATGCTTAAGCAAATGTTTATCTGCTCACATGGTTATGGGTAGACCTGCAAAGCCATTTTGAAGATTCTTTCATTAAGCTGAGAGAGGAGCTATCAGCATAGCATGTTTTTCAATGAAGTATTCTCCTCCACATAAAGAAGAAAAGCTTAAATTTTCTGCAGCACTGAAGTATTCTAGATGCCATCAACAGGAAAGATTGAGGGCAAGTAGTCATAATTCAAGGTGAAGGAGTGAATATTAGAACTCTATGCTTTTCTTCTCAAACTTCCACTGTGTCTTCCATCCTGTCTATCTTTGCCTCTCATTATTGGGGTTTTTCCTTTACAGAAACAGTAGCATGAAAGAAGTTGTCTGTGTGCTTGATTCGCATCCCTGCCATTTCATAGCCACCCTTCTTTAAAAAGATATTGAGATCCTAGCTTGATCTGGTATTAGGCCTAGATTCAGCAGAGAGAGTCGACTTTCATAGCTATTTAAAGATATGCTGGACTCTCTAAGAGGGCAGTTTTAAAAATATTGGCAGCTCTCAGCACAGTCTGTAAAAGCCCAGCATATTGCCAACAGGTGAAATTTTCCAGTGTGTCTGCAATTCATGGTTTTAATAAATTGTTTTTTTATTTGACCAACTGCCAATCTGATCAGTTGATAATGAACTTGATGTTTAGCTGTGAGCTAAAGCAAGAAAGCAAGAGAGCTCTCAAAGTCTGCAACAGCAGGATCAACAGATTTTTCAGTGTTACTTCTCCATCAAAGAAGAAAATTATTTGGAATTTAAATGAATGGTAGAATTAACCAGTTTTTCAAATTTTTCCAAGAATACTTGAGCTTCCAATCTCAGGGTTTTTTCACTCAAGATGGCTAAAAAAGAAATATGCTTTGACCTTTGTTAATTTTTAATATCCAACAATGCTCTGTTTCCTGCCACCAACACTACCAAAACACTGAGTAGCTTTCACTCTTCCCAAAATGTATTCTTTTTTAAGTCATCATTGTAAATAAGTCACATTTAATAAAATGCATTCTGGAATAAACAGATCTGTTACTGTGTACCATCTTTTTAATGTCATTCATGGGAACATAGGACTGGATGCTTAGCTAGTATGAATTTTCATGCCTGTTTTGAAACCAATGAAGCTAGACTAATTTACTCCAGCTAGGGTCTGCTG
Source organism: Sclerurus mexicanus (assembly GCA_013396755.1). Taxonomy (NCBI): domain Eukaryota; kingdom Metazoa; phylum Chordata; class Aves; order Passeriformes; family Furnariidae; genus Sclerurus; species Sclerurus mexicanus. Next base: position 734,449 of record VWZF01006848.1, on the reverse strand, counting down.
CTTATTTTAAAAGAGAAATTATTCTGAGTGCATATTAGAAAAGTGTTTTTGTAGACATTTTGCAACAATGGGCAGTTCTCAGTTGTTTCTTTTTTGCTCTACAGAAACAACCACTGATAAGTCTCATCAAATGATGCTTCTCAATACAGCAGCCCTGGCAGTTTATATTAGTGGAAGACGTCAGGTTGTATTGAGTGAGTTAAGAAAGCATATCGTTGCTAATTAATTTATTTTCCATATTGGCCTGCATTGGGTACAGATGCTTTCATCCAACCTGAAAGGTACCATGGCAAGCAGGTGTTACAACAATTTTAGCCCAGAGGTATCCAAGTCTTGGATATGCCTGGCAGCGTTCCAGCTACAGACTGGAACTAGTTTTTGGAGAAGTTGTCAGTGAGATTGATTGCATTTTGGAATTTTCATTGATTAATTATCTCCAATTCTTCACCATAGGCAACATCCTGAGTTTTGAGACTATGTGTTAAAACTTATTGTGCTTATTTTCATCAGTTTGAAACACTGTGGGATTTTGATAGGTCATATCTTACAGGAAGGGAGGTAGAGGTGGTTAGATGTATCTGTGCTCCTGTATTTCTTCACAGACTGCAGAAAACAGAGAAAACTGTCCAGGAAAAGTTTTCTTACTGAATTCGCAGCTAGCGTTCACAATTGCCAGCAGTCATGTAAGTGATCTCACTTCAAGAGCAATGAAAGTTCACAGAGTCCTGGCTTGTTGGTCTACTAGGACCGGTTTATTCTTGATGTCTTGTGAATGGATAAAGAACTCAGTTTTTATTTAGTTAGTTGTCTTTCCTGTATGCAAAGATTAGCACAGCTTGGTGTAAAGGAATATCACAATATTTCTTATTAATATTACGCTATTTCTTACAAATATAAATATGGAAAGATTCAGATAGAAAGGCCACTCTTGTTATACATTTACCATTCTAACCCTACTAAGAGATATTTATTTCAACAAATACTTGTAAAAATCTCTTTCTAACATAAATCTTTTGTGTTACATGAGTGGAGCAGTAGAGTGGAGCAGCCAATAGTGGACAGGGCATTTCAATCAGGTGTTATCAAATCACTCATTGCACTAAGTGCACTATCAGGTTCTGTTGTAAAAACAATTAAAGTACTGATGGCAGGCTTAAGTTACTTCAAATCATTTGGCAGAATTGATCCACAATTATCTTTGTAATCCCTGAAGCCCCAACCACTAAGTCCTCCATCCACTTTATATTTCCTACACACAGTTCTCATACATGTCAGCTGCCATGCTCAATATCTATGGTAACCAGCAACTTCACCAGACCTAAGAATTCCTAACTCTAAATATGCTTGTGCTCTGAATACACAAGTTCAAGTGTACAAAACACCTGTATAACAGTATACCCGTCAGCATTTGAAAAGATTGTTGTTTATAGTCACACTTCCTTGTGTATATGAATGTATGTGATTAGGGAATAAGTGAGATGTTAATTTAGATGCTCTCTGTGGACACTTATTTAGTACTTGAAAGGGTGTTGTCTTCTGTTTAGTGTCACAAGGCTTGTAGTCATTCTGCTTTTTAGGAAACATGATGTTTATCTCTGATACGAATCTCAAAAAAGAAATAGAAAAGTACCCTTAGTGGTGTTTTGTATGAGTTCTCCAAAATGTAATACAGACATTATCATATCAGATGAGTAATTCATATGGCATGGCACCTTTCCTCTGGCAGTTTAGAAATGCAACTCCCCTTGGCAGGGAAAACGTCAGTCCAAGTGATTAGAGTTTAGCATAGTAACATGTACTGGAGCACAAAATTGGACAATAGCAAGTGTTAGCCTCAATTAAAGGCAGTGATTTTTGTGATACCCATAATAATTTGGAGATTTTTGCCTCTCATATAATGGCAGTAAAACCTAGAAGCCAGATTTTCTCCTGTGGCTGATGACATGAGGGAAGAGGCATGAGAGCAGAAGAAGAAATTTTGCCTGACTTTTACCCTGTGGATGTCAGACCAGAATGTGCCCACAGCAGGTAGTAATGGAACAAATGCCAGACAGAATTTTGAGCTATGAAGTTAAACCAGAATAGTTGTACTGGAGTCTTCACTGTGGGAATCCCTGGCTGCAAAGACTTCTTGTGCAGCCCCTGTGCAGTGTAAAGAGAACAAAGCAAGGCCAAGAATACACCCCTATTTTCTGCAGAATTAAAGGAGGCATTCATTTTACTGTCATCAGCTTTATATTTCAGACAGACACTCAGATAGAAAGGATTTTTAGTTGCCTTTCTACTGTTTAACCTTATCCCCCACTTGTTTAGTCTCCCCAGTTCCGGCATTGGGCATCAATGAGCTTTTGTTTGTTTTAATGCCAACATATTGAACCATTAGAGCAGAAGGCACCGCTTAGTCCATTACCCAGTCAATTTTCAGTTTAAATACCATTCTTGTAGGCTTGTGAGGGAATAGAATTGTTTTGAGTGGTGCAGTGAGCTTTTTTTCCTCTATTGCACAAAACAGGGAGTTATTCTCTCTCCTTGATATTAACTTGCTCAGAGTCAGGGAAGAAAACAGAATTTCAGTTACTGAATATTTAATTCTGGACAGCAGTTTAATCAGAAGTGGGATTTGGGCAATTGCTCTAGCCTCCACCTAACATACTACAGTTTCAGTTCTTAGTATTCCTTAATTATCCCACTGAGATGTTTGAGGAGCAACTAGTAGTAAATGAACTTGGCAAATCAGCTATTACCCAAGTAATGAAATACAAATACATATGTTTGACAATTCTGCGGGGAAACTGTTGAAGCTAGGATTCTCCATGGATTGTATTGGCCAACAGAGAAAAAACAGGTGTTGTTATCAAAATTTGTATACAAATAATTTGACTAGAGTTTTAAAATAATGTGAAGCTTTTTTCACCTTCAGCTAATTCCAAGCATGTAAGTTATTGTATGGAAAGCACTGATTGTCAGATAATGAATCTGTAACAGCTGTGGATTCACATAGTGACGTCATTTTAAATATTCAAGGATTTTACATTACCATTATATCTAAGGATGCGTATCAACTTTGCATCTAACCTTAAACAAAAGAGAGTTCAGCTCTACTGAGGAAATTGATTTTATTCAACAGTAAGGCAAGGGAAATTAGTACATTCAATATTTGTAGAAAGAAAATAGCAAAGCCCACAAGTCTGGGTGGTTTGAGATTGTTCTTTGTTTTAGTAATTATACCTTTATATGTTAGATCTCATATTTGCACTTTCAGAAGTATTCTAAATGGTTTATGCATCAATCATGTCCTGGACCTGCTGGATTTCTACACTATTTTACAATGAACTTACAGCCAAACTAATTCAAACTGAAACTGGGTTTTAACTCTACAGTTGTAACTATCTCATTCTGTCTGTCTGGGACATTAGAACAATTTAATTAGTAACCAAATGTCTGTTGCCTCTAGTTCATTTGCATGATATCTCAATGTGCTAATTTTTCAAATTACCATAATTTATTATTTAAGCTGTCTTTGATTTCAGGGACAGAGTTGTTTGAGTTATTTCATCTGAGGCCTGTTATTCATATGCAAGAGGACACAAATAGGAATACTTCATCAGAGTGCATTTACTAATGTTTACTGTAGAATCATAAGCCAATGTAAAGCTAGGAAAGCCTCCCCAAGCCTCACAGAACTCCATTTTGCCATTAGATGTACCAGTTTAAACAGCGTGCTGCAAGAAATATCGACAGGTCAAGTACAGCAGAGAACAGTGTGTGTCCCAGTGGCCTTTATACTGACAGTTTCTCCCACATTAAAGAGTTAACTAGCAGCCTACCAGCTCAGAGTGGAAGCTAATGAATGAAATGGAGATTGATATAGACTCTCTTTGGAGGTGCATCGATCTGTATCTTCTGAACTCAGCTTAGGAATTCTGCAGGCAACATTGCATGAGTAACCCTGGCATGGTGCCCATTAGCAAATAACTCTTTTAATGCTTGTCTTCAATTGATTCACTTGTTGTACTGACTACAAGTGTGTAAGTATTGCAAACTTTCTTGTACTTTGCCACTGTAGTAACAAGTTATGTAAAGGAATTTGATTTTGGAAACAAATTCTCAAGCAAATTCTCAAAAATCTTTCTTCCTTCTGCTTATGTCCTTCTCCCTGTCCCTCAACCAAATAGCATCATGTAGTTATTCAATTGAGATGAATACTGCCATATACACCCCAAAATTGAAAATTTCAGTAGTTTTTTGTCATGTCAGCCAGAGCAAGCGAAAGTAACATGCTTTTAAATGTGAAGTATTTTCATTTATTGCTTTAAATTGATACTGAATTACAGAAGTGTATGTAGGAAGTATTTTTTCTTCTATGGTCTCTAGCATGGAATTTACCTGCAAAGACAAGTTTTATCAGGAAACCCTTCCATATTTTCATCTTAACAGGTCAGGAAACACTGAGCCATTGCTGAACAGCAGAGAAAGAATTAAACTCAGCTGTCTGAAGAGTAGTCACCTAGTTCAAGTCTAAATTGCTATGTAGTCAGAGAGAGAAGGCAATTCACTTCTGTTGCCCTGAGCACCTGTGAATACTTGCCTCTAGTCTCTCTCCACCAAGCAGGTGTAACTAGCCTTGACTGTGTCTTGTTTTACAATATGAAATCTAAACAATAGCTATAGATTGAATACTTAACCCTGTAAGCAAATTTATGTATGCAAACAAAGTAGTGCAAACAACCAAAAATTATGACCTAATATTGGTGAAACAATGAAAATCTCAAAAGCCCACAGAACTCACAAAATCTCAATAGATACTTCATCACACAGAAAATTCAAATCTGGCTCATGGCTGTCCACATTTTATGTATGTAGATAGTGATTTTCAAACCATTGAAAATTATAAAACTAAGAACTCCAAAAAGTTAGAAGCATTCAGAGGCAGTTTTTCTGTCTGCCAACTGTATTGTCATCAGGAAAGTTAGACAGAAGTCAGTGCAGTTTACAGAAAAGTTTAAAGCAAGCACATTTAAGAATAAGCTATATTGTTCCATCTATTCTCTTTTTCTGTCAAAAGTTTTCTGCTTGTTTTTCATTTGTCTGTGCCCACTTTTGTTTTTCTGCCTGCAGTGTAGGCAAGAGAGATCCTTTCATGGTAAAATAATTGTTTTGATTATAGGCTTGAATCAAGCATCTGTAAATCAAAGGGGAACCTGATGTAAAACTGCTTGTACCTTTGAAATAATTTTTGTATTGAAAATCAAAACAGAAAAAGATTTATGTAAGAAGTTTAAATTATATAATGAGAATTTTTAATAGAAAATTATTGAGAATTTATGGTTGTTATTTTGATGGCTTTTCATCATTGACAGCAATAATTGGTAACAGGATTTTTCTTCTTAATCATCTATATTTTCTGAAAGTCCCTTGCTTATGTGTCTACTAAGAGTTATAAGTATTGTACTTTGCTAATTTAGGAAGTATTAAGTAAAACCACATTCTTGCAATCTAAGCACTTGATATATTACAGTGATTATTGTTTAATTTCATTCTTGGAACTGCCTATTTTGATTAAGATGTTGAAATGATAGAAAAGTCAGGAAATTCTAATTCTTACAAAAGTGCAGTTCTTCATGTTCATTTTAATTTGATTCACACCTTACAGTAAAATTACTTTGATTTTAATCCTTATGTTTATAAATCCATTTTTGGGAGTTTTGGGAAACTGTTTCTGACTGACACCATGGCAGATGAGAATCAAAATTAGGTCTGATATCAGCATATTTCTTAAAATGGAAGCAAAAGAGTATTTATAAGTAGTTTTTGCCTTCTGAATCTAATGGATTGTCAGGCATGCCTGACATTATTCTATAGGCAAGACCACAGAAAATCAATATATCTTAAGCAAGGTTTAATTTATTTGTAGGTTCTTACAACTAATGACTTTCCTTTTCTGTTTGTTGACTTTCTTTTTAGTTTTTGTTCTCATGAATTGTTACAATTTTATCCTCCCATTGTAACACAAAGAACAAGAACTGTGATGTCATTATAATTTTTTGTAAAAGTCTAGATGCATGAGCAAACAAAAATGGAAAACTGTACCTTAAATGAGTTTGACACAATAGAATCAAGCTTCTCTGAGTCCCACCTTGGAAGACACAATGCATTATCTATTATTATATTTTTGTTTGTTTTCAAACAGTACCTGCAGCCTCCAAAGAGTCTTGGACATCTTCATGCCAGCCACTATATGGTCATGTTCTAACTGAAAATCTCTCCTGTGATGATTTTATTATCTGAATAGAATAAACACAAATAGTATGAAGGAAATTAATGACATCATTGTTCATAAGGAAAAAAGTAACCAAGAGATGAAGCAAAATAATCAGACACTTAAAACATTGCAATTTAGAGATTATTTATAATTACTTATGAATTCCAAGACAAATTTTTGAGTTTTATGCTGAGTGGATTTTTTGTTGAGAATAGTTTCAATTGCACCACAGTTCACATGTGCCCATTCTGTAAATATCCTTGCAATGAAGCTAACTTTTGTGTGCTGGATGCTGTTGTTCAGAGGTGCATAAACGTGAAAAGGAGGATACTCTTTTTGCAAGTGTTAACTGAAAATGTAGATGGAGGTTGATGCCTTTTTTTTTTGTCCTATTTGGAAAGGTTGTATTTAACTTAGCAATAAAATCTCTATGGTTCTACTGTAATTCAGTGCATTACAAGATCCCATTTCTTCCACTTAGACATCCCCATCTTTTCATGAATGCTTAGTCTGCTGCAGTTCAGGGCATTAACTGCAGCCCCATTTCAGTTAGTTAACATTGCCAAACAGATAAGCTTCTCTCAGACCCAACAGGATTTTAACTTGTTCTACCAGAATCATAAATATTTGGTACTGTGTGACCAACTTCTAACAAAACTTTTTAACTAGGAATCACTATATCACTGTCTTCCTTACCGTCACAAAGACATTTCAGCACAAAAGTGGAACAATGTTAGACTCAGGTGAGGAAGTAGAGAGTGTATGACAGTGAGATCAGGTGTTTCAAAGCAATTCATTAGACTGGCAATACATATGACAAATGTATGGATTTTGTTAGGATTCTTTGGACAGCCAGATATATTCTGACATAGATGTATTTTACAGTGATATAACTGTCCTAAATCCATAGAAGGAAATACAATGATTTCTAGTACTGCTTTTCACCACACTGTCTACAACAAATAAGCTGTATGTGATTAATTTCTTGAAGTTATTTGACCTTTTTAAAAAGCAATGATAACCATTTAACTTCAATTTAGCTCTAGTTGTTCAACCAATGCTATACCTGATCTCTGTCCCAGGAGACCAGGGTAAAGGAATGTTGGAAGGAAGATTTTCCCTTAGTCAATGAGGTTTTGGGTTAGAGAACACCAAGGTAAACTTGACATCCACAAATCCATGGGCCCTGATGGGATATATCCAAGAATGCTGACAGAGCTAGTGGGCAAGACCAGTCAGAATCATCTTTGAGAGTTCATGGTGATCAGGAGAGGTGCCTGAGGACTGGAAAAGAGCAAATGTCACTCTGGTCTTCAAAAAGGGCAAAAACAGTACTCAGAGAACTACCAGCGAGTCCTCACCTCAATGCCTGAAAAAGTGATGGAACACCTCATTCTAGAGGCCATCTCTATCCACAGGAAAAACAAGAAGGTGATCAGGAGTAGTCAGCATGTGCCCGTTAAAGGTAAACCATGTTTGACCAAACTGATTGCCTTCTATGATGAACCAACTACCTGGATGGATGAGGGGAGAGCAGTCGATGTTGTCTACCTTGACTTCAGCAAGGTTATAAACAATGTCTCTCACAACATCCTCACAGGCAAACTCAGTGTGTGTGGACTGGATGAGTGGACAGTGAGGTGGATTCAGAACTGGCAGAGCGGCAGATCCCAGACAGTTGTAATCAGTGGTACAGGGTCTAGTGGGAGGCCTGTCACTACTGGTGTACCACAAGGTTCAACACTGGCCCCAGTACTGTTTAATTCATTCATCAGTGCTTTGCATGAAGGGACAGGTGCCTCCTCAGCAAGTTCACTGACAACACAGAGCTGGAGGAGTGGCCAATATCCCAGAGGGCTGTGCATCCCTTCAGAAGGACCTCAACAGGCTGGAGAGGCAGAGAGGAACAAATGGAAACTCAGCAAAGGCAATTGTAAGATCCTGGGGAAGAATAACCCCCTGCACCAGTACAGGCTGGGGGCTGAACTGCTGGAAAGCAGCTCTGCAAAGAAGAACTCGGGGGTCCTGGTGAACAACAAGCTGTCCATGAGCCAGCAGTGTGCACTGTGGCCAAGGCCAAAGGTGTCCTGGGGTGCAGTAGGAAGAGCATTGCCAGCAGGCTGAGGGAGGTGATCCTGCCCCTCTACTCAGCCTCAAGTGAGGCCACATCTGGAGTGCCCTGTCCAGTTCTGGGCTCCTTGGTGCAAGAGAGACATGGAGCTCCTGGTCCAGTGGAGGGCTGTGAAAATGATTAAGGGACTGGAGCATCTCTTTTATGAGGAAGGGACCTTATCAATGTTTATAAGCATCTGAAGGGAGGGTGTCAAGAAGATGGAGCCAGGCTCTTCTTGGTAGTGCCAAGCAATAGGACAGGAGGCAACAAGCAGAAACTGATACCCAGGAAGTTCTACCTGAACATGAGGAAGAACTTCTTTACTGTGCAGGTGAATGAGCACTGGAACAGGTTGCCCAGACAGGTTATGGAGTCTCGCTCACTGGAGATATTCAAGAACGGTATGGACACAATCCTGTGCCATGTGCTCTGGGATGAACCTGCTTGAGCAGAGAGGTTGAAGCAGATGACCCATTGTGGTCCCTTGCACAGTCTGTGATTCTGTGATCTGAAAAAAATCAGATACCTGGACAAATTATGGAAACATACACAAAGGGTGGTTTATATGTGTCTCAGTATTTGCTATAGCATAGGCCTGTGAGAATATGACTCCAGGATTTAGGGCTGCATCTTTTTTCTGATTTAATTGTATCCAAGGGTTTCTGTGTATGTTTATGTCAAGAGTGAAGGGAAATTGTAGTAGACATTTTATCTTTATCTAATATACTTAGTTAAATCAGTCAAGATATCCTAAATAATGTCTTCATATGTTTTTGGAATAGCATATTTTGGCTGAAATTTTGCCATGTTTGACCTTTGCCTAAAGTTCAAACTTGAAAGCAAATTTCTTCACAGCTACTTTTTAGTGACTCAACAGCAGGGAAAAATAAAAGCTTGTCATTGGTTGTCAGTAAATTATTAAAACTTTAAATGTAAAAGAAAACATCTTGATAACCTTGCTAATCAATGTAATAACTTAGTAGACTGGATTTCATTCTCTCAAGTCTTATTCTCAAACATTCTCTGCCTGTTAGCAAAGGCTGTAACATCATGCAGTTATAAGCAAAGGCATATGGAAATGAGGATGGAATGGAAGAATGGAAGAATGGAAAGAATGGAAACAAGGCCATAGGCAGAGCTTTATAACCTCCTTGAGGAAAGGGGTATATTTTCTCTCTTCCTCATCTCTGAAATGAGACACTTGTTCTTGTCCAGTACTTTAAATTACTTCTTCTGGTCTATAAATATTAGTCAACATTAGCCATCTTTATTCTAACTCAGTGTTTGACATCTTTTCCCCAACACTCCTGATTTTTTTCATCCTGCTACTGCAAGACAGGACATATCATGGTGAGTGCATACAACCTCTCCTTCCTTTTATGCTGTTATAGTTCATGAGCTATCTTAGATCTTTCAATTGCATTTTATTCTACCAGCTCATTGCATTGAGCCTCATGTTTGCACTGGACACCAGAGGCAAGCTGGTATTTTAATAAAATCTATGCATAGTTTGACTTCTAAATTATTGACTTTTTCATTGTTAGTGTAAAACTGAGATTTCATCATGAAGGAAGGCAAAATATATCAGAGGACTTCAGAAATATATTCAGAAAAGAAAAATCTTAAAGAATATGCCAGCATTCTGGAAATGTATTTTGAACTACAGTTCAACTGTAGGGCAGAGAGCACATAAGCTCCCCTGTCACTAAGAATCCCTGGGGAAGTGACAGAGAGATTTTACCTTCTGCACTTCATCAATAGACCTGCATGAAGATCTCTTACTGACTCTCTCTCCATTACTGACCTCAAGAAAAGTGCATGTCCTTGCATGCACATGCAAATGTTTATACATAGATATTTTCTACCACCATAAAAGAGAAAGAACTCATTTCTCAGCCACCCCACCCACTCTCAATCCATTTGGCCTAAATTGCATTCATTTTTCTCTACTTCTATCTTTAGCATACAAAATGTGCTTTAAAATCCTGTTTCTTTTTGAAAAAAATACACATTTTAGAAATGAAAGTATAGTAAGTCAGTGAAAATATATTAAAATGCTCATACAACTAAGATATGACTGCTTATAACATGTAGCAGGTACAACTTGTTACAACTGGAATTATTTGTTTAAACTCAAATTACACTGTGACCTTAGTGAAGGCTTTTTATGCGGAACACTAACATGCTGACAAGCAAAAGAGTTCACACAACACAGTTCAGGAAAGGGAGGGCAAGAGGGAGTGCATGGCCATTCACACTCCATAAATAGAACTGCATGCCATGTACTAGGGCAACACCAGAGGAAGGGAGGCTTTCCTTCCTGCCTGGTCTATCCACATGTGATAAAAGTTACTTTTTTATACTGTAGGTCTACTTAGTTGGAACTATGGAACTAAAAGAGCATATTTTTATCTATCAGAGAACAAAAATTGTATCCTTTGAAGATCAATACCAAGGGACACATCTTAATACACACACAGACACAAATGCATCAGTATCATACGTGTGTTATGTATGTGCATATATATTTGCAGTCTCTCAATCACTTCCAAACCTATTTGTTCTTTTAAATAGATAGTATCTCTATTACCTTCTGTGTGTAATGACGTAAATCCATTCAAGACACTTGCTGATAAACCATTCCACTGCTTTACTGATTGTCTGCTCTCTTAGATGCAGCAGCATATGCAGTGATGAAGCTGCCTGGGGAAGGAAATCTTAACTAGAACTAGACTCAGTCTCAGCTCTGTAGTGTCAGTTCTGCCTGTATTTTGCAATTTCCTTCATCCTTTCATTTTCCTTCATCTTGTTGAAATGCATTAATTTAGAGGGGTTTTAAAAAAAAATACATGTGTGATATGGAGCACTAATGTGCTTTGTTTTTACTGGATAAAGGTTCAAGTTTACTTGCTCTTCTTAGAAAATTGTTTTTGATACAAAAGTTTCATACTAGTCCCTATGGGAAATTGTCCATAATATAAATCCATATAGTTCAACACCCCTGGTGATGTTGCTCAGAATTCAGCTAGCTATCAAGGGAACTGATTCACCTGTCTCCCAACAGGGGATAGTGAGTGCAGAGGTTGTTATTATCTTACCATTGCAGGAAAACTTCCATTGCATTTTGCTGCCCTGTGTTGTCACACTAACCCAATATA
>VWZF01006848.1:700416-717916 GCA_013396755.1 Sclerurus mexicanus | reverse complement strand
AACTTGAAGCATTGAAAGATAACCTATTAGGTGGGGGAAAAAGGCCTGACCTTAAGCATCAGAAATATAAATATTTTTTTTAACTTTTTGAATTTTGAAGTCCTTTGAGTCCTGCGCTAGAAACTTTCTCCATCCTTAGAGGTAAAAAAAAATCTATTATTTGTGTGATTCCAGAGTCTAGGGCTGTAAGGAAAAGACAAAGCTACTGCAAATCTCACAGTTAAATTATGCAAGTTGCCAACCCTGCAAAGGTTAATTGTTCACACAAGTATGAAGACCTCTGTAAATAATAATAAGTATCAAAAAATTAGAGATGCAAAAGGTTGATTTAAGCAAACTTCTCAAAATTCCTAAGTTTTATGAGAATCAAGAAATAGGAATTTAAGCACAGTTTTTCGTGCTGTCTGTACAAAGCATCATTTTCTCCCCTACTCTTCATGCATTGTTTTCTGTTATTTGTTATTTGGCCAAGCTATTTCTTCTAGAGTTAGTATTCCTAAAGGACTTAGGCCTTCTTTTTTTTTTAAATTATGCATCTGTATTTTCCTATCCCTAAATTGATCTGCACAACTGAAATTGCCTGCTGTGTATCTTTAGTTACATAGAGCTTTAAGATCACCTGATTAATTCTCAAAGGTCTGCAAACACCTAACTTAGACTAGTTTTTTGAATGTTTTCATTGGTTTTATCTAATTTTCTTCTATTTAATCATATATTTTGGGATTTGTGATGCACAGAGCAGTAAGTATTGAAATTCTTTTATGACAGGATGTCTCAGCTACAGCTGAACAATATAAAAATTGTAGATAGACATGAGATTTCTTCCTTTCGCTCTGTATGTTACATCATCAACTTTCATTTCATGTGCTGCCTATTATAGACTAAAACTTTCCTGTTCATTACAGGAAATAAATTATTAGATTTTTTGGAGGAGATTCAGTAGTGGGGTCTTGGAAGCTTGAATTTCATGTTCTGAGTCTTTTTTTAGCTTTTGTGGTGTGTGGAAAGCCATGGATAAGTTTCTGACTCTTTCACATGTGCAACAAATCCCCTTGAAGATTGTCTCCATTTCTGACAAATAAAGCAGGTGAGAGTATAAAAAATGTGTTCAGTAGGACTATGTTAGCAAAAGACCTCAGGCTCTCAATTTGGGTGCCAGCATGTCTTTAAACTACTCAAGCAGGTCAGCCAAAACAGCAGGTCAGGAGTGCCACTAGCTGGATATGTCTGTTTGTGTGTGTTCGTCAGTGGCTGCTGAGTACAGGATGAGTTTACCCAGAAACCAGTGATGTTCCTGGGGAGTGGAATGTGGTGTGAACATAGAGCAGGTTACTATAGAGAACAGTGGGCATTAAACTTTGACTGTGACCTTTAAGTGTGTCCCCCCCCACCTCCTCCAAAAACTGTTTCATGCTTTCTAGCTTACTTTTCCTGTTCTAGTGGCTTACAACTTATTACCAGTGTTGAACAAAAATAATTAATTTTTCCTTAATGATGATCTGTGCTTTTCAGACTGAGATTAGGATGATTTCTAGTTTTTCATTAAATAGAATGTATTTTAAATAGTGAGTTTGAAAAATTCTTGTAATTCTGTAGCATATCAGATTTTTGTGTTGTTGGTCTTCTTTGCTCTACTTGTGCATATTGTGAAGCTTCATGGCCACTTGGAAGACTGCACGTTCTGTGGCTTGTATATGATAGATTGAGTAGTTTCCCCAGCGTTGTGAGAAGAATTGCAACAGTCTTCGTCCTTTGTGTAGTTTACGTTTCTGTACAGCAATGACTCATAATTTGTGGCATCTTCACAGGCATATTGAAGTCTCAATGGCGTTCTCAGTTTTCAATAACAAATTAATTAATATCTTAAGATATATTTTATGTTAACTGACTCTCTGATTTACTGTTTTTATTTAAAAACTTTAAATAATCTTATACTTACAAAAAGAGGTAGTATGACTATGTTCAAATTGAGAAATATAAAAGTTCTATTGCAATGCTTTGAAACCTAAAATCTCACACACACATTTCATATCATATGAAGTTGTGCCCTAAGTCATACAGTTCAGGAGTTGTAAACCAACCTTTCATCTGTTAAGGTTAATTTACAGAAAATTACCAAGTTGCTAGTTCTGAAGTAGAGAAAAATGGTTTTTATTTCATGAGAGACTCACGCACAATAAGCAAAATATTTGCTTCTACACAGCAAGCTTTTTTCCCGTTTCTGATGAAGCAAGAAAATCGCACCTCTTCACCTTTCAGATTGGCTCCTTCATATTATTCATGCTAGTCTTTTCTCACTAATTTTATGATTATAATGAGGCAATGGCATGCTAGTTAGCACAGAATGACCTTCTAATTGAAAAGCTGTAAATTCAGTCTCAGTGGCCAGCACTGGCAGAAATTTAAATAAATAAGGCTGCAAAGTCTTTACAATGGGCTGGCCTCTTGACCAGGGTGCTACCAAAGTCCTAGTCACCTGTCATCTGGCGACGCTTTTTAACTCTTGGTGTTAACTGTCTGTCTTGTTATGAGTTAGGTTAGCATGAGAAGAACAAAGAGCAAGGAGACTTTTATTGGTTAAACAGAGGATTTTGCATTTAAATATCTTCAATATCCGATCTAATACTATATAAAGCAGCCTGTTAGTCACATAAGGCTTATTGTTTAATTTTCAAATCATGATAAAAAGCTGGCCAGACTGATGCATCAGTAATTCCTGTCTCTTTATATAGTTTTTCTTGATCATATTTGTAATGTTTGTGCATCTATTATATGAAAGCACTAATAACACTGGTTTAATGAGATTTTCTTTATGACAAGCACTTAAGATTGGTGCCCAGATACTACAATGATAAGGTCTTTTTAAGCATTAGGGAAGATGGATGGATATTTGTGAGCAAGTCTGAGAAATTGTGCAGCATTCAGTGTGTCTTAAAGACACACAGTTTATGAAATGGTCACAACACAATATCCTACCCACACATAAGTAAATACCTCTCAGAATCTTGATGTTGGTGCTTGGCACTGTCTCACTAAAATGCATAGCACTAGCTAACACTATATTGGTGATAACTAGTAAGAATTGATGGTCTTCTATAGTATATAGCAGCTTCATGCTGTCAGTGTCATGCATCTCTATCAGGAATCCATCATACAGACAATGGAAATTTTCCATATCCTTTAAAGTTTTGCATTCTGTATATTTGGTTGTTAGACAAATAGAGCAAGCTTTGCTGACTTCATTTTCATTCTTGGCAGCATGTTTTTATCATAAGGCAGATAGTCATTAATTTACAGAATCAACGCTGGGAACAGCTTTTGTGATCTCATATTAAATTTTCGCCTGAATCCGCCCCTTGGCAAAAATTACTCACATCGTTAAAAAATATTTAATTAGGCTGTAGTTTATACCCAGCTCACTGGGGAAATGTTGGAATTAATATGATTTACATGAATTCTGTTTCTCTTTTTTCTGTTAGAGATTAGTTTTGAATTCAGTTCAGAAGGTCGCTGACACTGCCAAGGACTCACAATTGTGAAGGTCAAACAGGTAGCAAATACTTCCCCTGGGTAGTTTCCCTGAAAAGACAGCTCAAAATTGCTTTTAATTATGGGTTACCTAAAAGGCCACTTGCTGTTTTTATTTTTCCACAGATCTCTCAAACATTATATGGCTGGAATTTCTAGGTAGACCATATCAGTTCAAATCTAAAGCAATATAAGTAATGTTTTCTCTTCTTTTCTTAAAAATGTATAGCATATAAACACCAAACAGAGATTTGTGCATGCACACAAACAGGCATGCATAAGTGTAGCTCTGTGTTTAAAACATTACTTTTGATGGCTGTTCCTCTATTGCATTGTGGAGAACTCCAAACGCCCTTTCTTTTTCCTAAGGTTCGTAGAAAAGAAGTGAAAAAAAATATTTTGGAAGAAAAATTATTTTCCTTCATAACAACCCATCCACTGACTTAATTATTCTTCACAAGATAAGGTACAATGTTTAGTTATGCATTCTCTTGTTTATGATTTCAAGGGTTAGAAAAAACCCTGGGGATCCACGATCCTGTGCTTTTTAAAAAGAGAATTTAATGGAAACTTTAATTAATAATCTAATCAATCAATTAATCTCTGTTACATAAGTGTTGGAATCTAATTCTTCTTCACAGCTCTATCTATAGAGAGAGAAATGAAATGGCTGCCCACTTATCAGGATGATGGGGAACTGTTACAGACACAAAGAAAAAGTGAAATTGTAATAGTTTTGTGAAGCTGATACAGATAATATAATGCTAAGAAAGTACTCTCAAATTTGGGATATATCATAGTATGTCAGTATGGCGAAATGTGCACTTCATTTCAGAAGTTCATTTTTTCTTTAGATGAGCATAAGAAAATAAGAACAGTCCCCCAAATAGTTAGGACTTAACCTGTTTGATGTGTGGAAACTCTGGCAATTATGACATATCAGTAGTCAAAAAATCCCTGTTAAATAGTGAGTGTCACATAGTGTTGACTTTTGCCTTGAGTTCAGAATATGTAAACCATCTGCTTTATGAAATATGTGCAGACCAAACCATGCTGCTGACTAGCCAACTGTTGCTAAATAAATATTTATATATCCAGTGATTTATATAGGGCTTCTATCAGTACTACAAAGGTGAGAGTCAGTTTGACCCTTATTTCTAGGACTGTGAGTCAATACAACCTCTTTGGAGCCTGGAACCATGCCAGAGGTGCCTGCAGTACTGCTGGCAATTTAATTGATAACAATGCAGATGATTCTTTCATTTACAAACTTATCTTCAAAGCAGACTCTGTGTATGTGTGTCTGTAGGCTTTCAAATGCTTAAAAAAATCCATTAAGAGAGCCTTATGTGCAGGAAAGAGAATTAAATCATGGATGGGGCTGCACATGTGTTGTACAGCTTCTGTCGCCAAGCTTCTACTTTCTTTTGAAAAGTCAGCTTAACATGTAAAAATACTTACAGGACAATTTTACAGTTTAGTGAAGAGCCTTTTGCAGAGAAGTATAAAAATGTAAACCAACTTTGAAGGAGAAAATTGAAGATTTGTACATCCTTAGCAATGTGTTTAATATTTTGGGCTACATACCATGTGCTACAGTCAGTGCAATCTGTACATCTAAACCCCTTTAAAGTCTGAAATGTAAGAACTTTATTACACTTTGAGTAGAGACTGTGCACATAAGAAAATATGGTTTATGGCAATTTTTGGACTGCAAAAGGCTAATTAGATATTTACATCAAGATCTTATTTAGCTCTCTTTGGTTCTTTCCTACAGTAATAGAAAAGGCAAGGAACAAAATGTCATACTGAACTATCATTGAACCTAATTCCCTATCTCTTAAATTCAGTGATTTACCATAATTTTCCTTTTATCTTTGGCATATTCATTTTCCATCCTTTCCCAAGACACAAGTCCTGATGGCTTGATATTACACTCTTTTTGGCAAGGAAAGACCACAGCTTTATTTGCAGCACAAATTGGCCCAAATACCCTAGTATTAATTGTGCACAGTATATACAAAAATAATAGCTTACCTTGCCAGCAGGCAAACTTTCCAGTCAGTGATTATAATACTCTATTCCAACTGAAAAGTTTTGAATTTTCTTGCCTGGCAGTGAAAAACTGATCATTCCAACCCACAGAAGTATTTTGCTCTAAAGAAGGCAACACAGAATTTCTCACCCAACCAAAACTGTAGCGACTGAAAAAATCAGTTATATTTATTTGTCTGCATCTTTATGCTGTCCTTCTGTTCTTTTACCTTTTTCTCTCTTCTGTTCCTCAACTAGGCCTCACTGTCCCTTGCAGTATCTAGGGAATATTAGTCCATAAATACACCATTCTGGCTGCATCTGATATAAGACACACATATTATACACCCAGTATGATTTGCAACAACATACAATAAAATGCTATCATCATGCTAATAGAGGCTTTGGAAATGCCAGTCAAGCATACAAGTTGCCATGTTGTGATACACCATCTGGATTCCAGCAGCAAGGCAGAACCATTCAGTTTTCCAAGCAGAAATTAAAAGCATGGCTACAGAACATCTGAGTTTAAGACACTGTCATATCTAAAATAGGACAGAAACCATTTGTAATGTCATTGTGTTCTTGTTTCTGCCTTTTGGATCAGAGGCAGCTCTATGGATATCAGAGACTATTAACATGTTCAACTAGAGTTGTATTTACACGTCGGGAAAAAGATCTTGGACTGACTATGGGTAGGTCTTTGAAGTTGTCAACTGAAAGCGAAAAAGGACCCCAAATGTTGAGCATCATGAGAAAGAACATTAAGAATATCATGAACATAAAGTTCAATCAAGGCCTGACTCTATTTCTTTGCCAGGGCAACCGTGAAGAGAAGTGTTGGAGAATTTCTTAATTAATGGTGTGTTAGGTACCCTGAGACTTCCCCTTCTGTGTGTTTGTTATATGACTGCACAGTGATTGCTAGCAGACATACTAGTTCTTGGACATCCTCAGATCACAACCTTAGCTATAACCATAACATCTGAATCCTGTCAATCAGAAAAGCCTCTCTTGCTCTTTTTTCCTTCTTCTCCTGTTTGTTTTATGTTCTTGTATGATACCAATAGAATCAACCTTATGTTCAGAATGGGAGCAGTAAAAGATAGATACTGGACCCCAGTACACCCTGTGTGCTGGCAGAACAGCAGGACTGTTCAAAGAAGTAACAAAAAGATCCTCACTGTGATTTTTTGTGTAAAACAGATGCTGGCATGCATTAGCTGGGGGAGATGAATAAAAATGAAAACAAAAGAACTTTTTCATATGAAAAAATACAATGAGTGAGAGAAAGGGAAAAGCCTAAAAGTGTATGTTTACTTGTTACAAACACTTGAAGCAGGGACCATGTTTTATGTATTTTTATCTACAGAATCATAGAATCTGCTGACTTGGAAGGGACCCACATGGATCATGAAGTCCAACTCTTAGCCCTGCACAAGACCATCCCCAAGAGTCACACCTTGTGCCTTAGAATATTGTCCAAATGTTCCTTGAACTCTGGCAGGCTTGATGCTGTGACCACTTCCCTGAGGAGCCTGTTCCAGTGCCCCACCACCCTCTGGGTGAAAAATGTTTTCCTAATATCCAACCTAAACCTCCCCTAACACAACTTCCGGCCATTCCCTGGGGTCCTGTCACTGGTCACCACAGAGAAGAGATCAATATCTGCCCCTCCGCCTCCCCTCACAAGGGAGTTGTAACTGCAATGAGGTTTCCCCTCAGTCTCTTATTCTCCAGGCTGAACAGATCAAGTGACCTCAGCCTCTCCTCATACAGCTTCCCCTCAAGACCCTTCACCATCTTCGTTGCCCTCCTTTGGATGCTCTTTAATAGCTTAATATCTTTTTTATATTGTGATGCCCAAAACTGCACACAATATCCAAGGTGAGGCTGCCCCACTGCAGAGCAGAGCGGGACAACTCCTTCCCTCAACCAGCTGGTGATGCTTTGCTGTTGCCCCCCAGGACAGGGTTGGCCCTCCTGGCTGCCAGGGCACTGCTGACTCATGTTCAGTTTTCTCTTGACCAGGACTCCCAAGTCTCTTTCTGTGGCACTGGTTTCCAGCATCTCATTCCCCAGCCTGTATGAACTCCTGGGGCTGGGGAGTCACCAACAGTGACTGGGTCATGGATGTTTGAACCATACAAAAAACTTTAATTGCATGTAATTAGATGAAAAACTGTTTTCTAAGCTAAGGTTAGTTTTCAAATACCTCACAAGATAAAGAATCCTCAGAGTCTAAAACTAGTATAGCTTTCCCATTTAACTATTTTTCAGTTAGTAGGTATTACGAGTGATGCTGGAGAGAGAACTGAACTTTGTCTGTTGGCATTTTTGGTCTGAAACCATCCGATTTGTCCATGCATCTGTATCTTTTTCTTAGTCTTTTGGTTACCTGCATTGCTCTAATCTTGCCCTCTTGACCCAACCTCAGTCTCATTTTTTGCTTTGGTCTGAGTAAACTGACTGTTATGGGTTTTTTCTTATGAACCTATAAGCATCCCAACGTTTTCATGTTTTTGACAACTCTCCTTCACTTCCTTTAGGCTCTCACAGTAATCTCTCAGATTGCCTCCGTTTCCTTTACTGATTTTGGCTTTCTGATGTTTCTCATGCAGCCTCCAATTCTTGGCAGAAGCTTGTACATCTCTTTTTTTTTTTTTTTTAGCTGTAGCATACCTTGTTCTTCTTTATCAGACTTTCTCTCCTACTTTAAAATACAAATGTTACCCATACTCTTCCACTCAAAAAAATTTTTCTTTTTCCAAAGTGCTGGGAATTTGTTTTCCTAACCTGGATTCAGTTATATGTTCAATACCAAGATTCCTTTTTTTTTTTTTTTACTGTATCATTTATTATATGCGCAGTGTTGCATAAATTACTAATAAGGAACTATAAAATTCTAAAAGAAAATATTTGGAGAAAAAACAGCACAAAAAGAATATAGGAGTGTACTTCACCTAACTACTAATTTGTGTAACCCTACAAATTCTATACAATTTTTCCTTTTCTTATTAAAGAGAAAACATACACAGGTGAGCTAAATACCTGTGTGCTGGTTTTGAAAATGCAGCTTTATCAAATCCACAGACCATGTTTGAGAGAGTATAGATGGGAAGTTTAGAAATCTCTGACAGGATAGTAATTTTCTATTGCTTTCTTTTAAGCAAAAGAAATAGACTGGGTTTCCCGTGAATGTGAATGTTTTATAAACCAGGAAATGCTGAATGGAGTTAGACTATAAATTCTCTTAAATTGGTTTGTTTATTTTGGTTAAATTTGACACAATCCCTCTTTTGAAGGGCAGTGCAAGTAATATCTACTTGAACAAATTTCATGCAGCATGAAGATGTATTGTTAATTCTAAGGAATGTATGTCTCCAAAGGTCTTCACAATGTTTCAAGCATTTGTTCTTTTTTTCCTCTTAACATGCTTAAAATCGAAATTCATCTATGAATGTTGTTTTTTATCCATGTTTTTACAGAAGCACATTTGCATGCCCTAGAGAAGGATCAATATTGTGAATGAGAACTCTCCCCAAAAGTCTTTAATTATATGTCTGTGTATCAATATGTAATATTTTATGTTTCCCCAGATTTTTTCTTCTTTTAGCTGACACAGGCATCCCTTGAAAGGAACAAAATCAGCAATGTAACAACGAAATGCATGCAAACTTGTTAAATGTGATGGCAAAATAAAAAGCTTCAGTCAGTATGATCAGTTAAAAAAAAAAAAAGATAGCCAGCAAACTGTCTATCATGTGATGAAATTTGACAGTAGGGATTATGGCTTTGATGGACCAGAACAGCTAATAGAAGAAGCTGACATTTTTGAAACCCTGCTAATTAAGGGTTCCTTCCTTAATATTAAAATAAAGTCTTTGTCTGGGTTTTATGGTTGGAGAATCAGGTGTTTTCATTAATATATGCCAGTCAGTCTTAATAAGCTTGGAGGGCAGAGGAAGTTATTATTGAGTGACCTTCTACAAAATAAGCATGTTGCTAAGGGCTCTAACCCTGCCCTGTTCAGACTGATGAATCTCATTTCCAATGCAAAAGCTTCACAAGAAATCCAAGTATTCTCTGTGCAATCACAGAAAATAATCCTTGTGTCTCTTGTAATGTCCAGAATTGCCACTTACTATACTACTACTGTACAATGAATATTACAATACATATTATTTTTCTAGCACAATGGCCTACATTTCTGAATTGCCAAGAATAGAAAAACTTATTGTCCAGACACTTGTATTGAAAAGTCAGCTCATTTTAATACTTCTCAAATAGTCATCTACCATGTTCATGAATTATAATTCACAGAATACATCTGACAATACTAGCTTTGAAAAAGAGATATGTCTGTATTTTTACATATTCATTTTCAAATAGATTTCAAACAGATTTTAAACCATTCATTGAAATTCATTGAAATGATGAATTCACAGTTGGATTTTGATTGACTCTTAATCTAATTTTACATTTGATAAGTTTTCATCTTTTTTTTCTTAGTATTTTTGATTTGATGTAGATTTTTCAAGCTAAGTGAAAGGGTGTGGTAAATTACTAATCATTATATATTTGCTGATAGAAATTAGAAAGTGAGCTACTGAACCAGATTAATTAAGTGCAGCATCGTAACTACGAGTGATGTGTCTTACATCAAGTCTTTGTGGACTGGGCCATTTCTAACACCCCAAGACTTTCTGTAGATATTTACTAATGCTTTGCTGCTTTTCACTTTCCTTGCTTTTCTCTAACTAGGTCAAGTCAGTACTCTAAATGGTCTGTGAGATACTGCACTCATAATAGAGTGGATAATGGATGAAATTCAAAGCAACACATCCAGTTTGCTGACACTATGCTAATAAAATAACATGGCTGCCAAGTAGAAATGTCAGAGTTGGGAAAATATACATGCTCCCAGGTCATTGTGTGAATCTCTAAAAGTTGAGCATTTAATAGGAAGCAATCAACTGCATCACAGTTGCAGATCTTCATTCTTTAACTGATGGCACAGCAGATGGACCTACAGTTTTCTTGTCCAACCCAAACCAATCTATCACAGTCTGTAGAGTACTTGATAAAACTTATTCCAAACAGGTTTCTTTCTTTATAGTCATGATCATGCTGAATTGGCTTCAGAACTCAAACACTACAACAGAAGTAGATATACCTATTCTTGGATAATTCTTATTCTGTATTGTTACATACCTAAAAACATTCTAAACCAGTGAGACAATTCAAACCAGTGCCCATGCTGGACAAGACAAAACTGAGGCCCATGTATTTCATTTCTGTCTAGACATTTGCTTCCCAGGGCATTCTGATATATCATTACATGATAAATAAAATAAAATAAAATAAAATAAAATAAAATAAAATAAAATAAAATAAAATAAAATAATAAAATAAAATAAAATAAAATATGCCCTGTAAAACATATCCCATCTTAAAAATGCCTATTATCCAATGCAATGTTTATTTCTGAATGCCTAATAGATGTCACATTTGAATAGAATTAGTCCATTTAGTCTATAGAGTGCTTTGAATAAGAAAGGCTCTCTGTATTCTGTTCCATTACAGTCAAAACCATCTAAGCATCTTGGACTATTCATATCTCTGCTTGACTTAGGTATTTGAAGTTTGGATTTTTGGCTACTTTATTCCTTGAGCACTTTTTCCCCAAACAAAAGTAACTCGATTTAACTCCATATTTGACCTTGATCCTATTAATTTTGGAGAAGTAGTAAGTGCAATATTTTTATTAGAATGTGTAAAACCGATCAAATTGAAATCTCCACGGGTTTGTGGATGGTGGAGGTTTTGTTTGTTTTGCTGTGGGTTTTTTGTCTCGGTGTTTTTTGAATGGTTGGTTGGTTGGTCGGGTTTTTTTCAGGGAAACATGGGCGTGTCTGTGGATGGTGGAGGTCAGGGAGGTAGTTGAAGTGTGATCAGTGATTTCCGCTCTGTCTCTAGTGGAAAGATATGATCAATAGAGGGAAAACAGCCCATAAAGTACCTATTGGCATCTCACTGGCAGCTGCAAACCACAGGAACAAAACATTAGATCTACCCTAGGAATGCCTCTTTCAGGTATAGTGTTGGGGCACCTAATATACTGCTTCTCTGGAGCCATTTTTGTTCTTTCAGTATTTGAAGAAATGCAGAGTAAAATGCTTGAAGTAACTGAAAGTTGTCAAGAAGAAAGGATTCACAACCCTTGCATGTCAATAAGTTTTAGAGGACTTTTTTCTTACAGTGAGTTTGGAACTCCAAAAAGTCTGATTGAAAGCTTGCTGATTTCTTATGATAAAACTTTTGTAGACATCAATGTACGTAAAAACTAACCCTCGTAAAGAAATATTCCATTCTAATCCTTGTTGGCATTGTGTTGCTAAATAGTATGACAAGAGCTTTCTTACAGTCTCAGCAGTATTTTATGCAGTGCCTGCTGTGGCTCATCTAAGAGCCACTATTAGTGCTTATTCACCAAAAAAGTAAGAGTAAAGCAGAAATGGTATCTTTATGCAGAAATCGATATTCATAAATAAAACAACGAAAGTCACTTTACTCAAATACTGTAAATGCTATATTTTTTACTGTAAATGTAATTGAAACAAGGTCATTCGTGTTGCTGCTGGAAAACAAATGGAGTACTAAGCTAGATTTATGCCTTCTTCAAGAATAACAGAGTTTTATGCAGGAGGAAGGAAATTTATTCCACAGCAGAAGCTAACAGGTGATTTTCACTTCCAAACATTGTGACTGTAGCTTAGGACAAGAGCTATGACGAGAAAAGGATGCTCCAGAATTTTTGCAAAGGGATCACTGACTGCTAACAACAGGATAATACTATAGTAAGTGCGGTATCAAGTTTGAAAACTATTATGTCACTGTGCCTTGACAAAGTGAACTGCCAAATCGAGGGTCAATAAATCTTAATGTCGATTCTCATGATGTAACATTAATGTTGTGATTAAAAGGAGTGGTGTACGAACTGTGAAGCTTGTCCTTAATGTAGCAGGATACAGGGTATCCAGAGGGCACCCCAAAATGCTGAATCGTCTGTCTCCATTCCATTAGTCATAGAGATATACAAGTATTCACAGAAGGGAGTATTTCAGAGCTAAGACCAATGTAAACCAACTGAAAGAATTAAAAACACTCAACCTGACATATTTATGCAATTTGTAGCATTTAGGATCTCGAGCTGTGGGCAGGTAGCAATTTTGCATAGAAGGAAGCGCATAACAGTTGCTGTAAAGGCAGCCAGAAGAGTCAGTGTGTCCCACTCCACCAACACATTTGTGAATCCTGAAATAACTGACTGTGAAAAGTATTATTCAAAGTGATCAATATGACTAACCACTTTCAAGAGGAAGGCATTTATTTATTTGGGTATAGTATCTGTTTGCATCATATATAACTCTTTTCAGCTTCAGGCTTTGTTTTCCTGTGTGCTCTTATTTTCCTGTCTTCCTCATAGATCATAAAACAGAAGCTTAACATCTTGGCAGCTATGTTTTGCTCTCACCTTTCAGCTGTTATGTTTGAATATAGTAATATAAGGCTTTTGTGGCTTTCAAAAGTTCCAGTGACCTTCAATTCTGAGTAGCAATAAAAAAGGATGGAATTTTCCAGAGGGACACAAAAAGAGAATGAAGGAAAGAGAGAAAATTCAAGATGGAAAGTACAGAAGACCAATGAATGACTTGAGAAAGAGATGGGCTGGCTTGAAATGCCAGAATAACCATTTAAACAAAAAGAGTTTCTGGAAATGTTTTCCACAGTGATCAAGGAAACGTGAATGAGAAATCTCTTCTTCTTCCCTAAGGAACAGTAGAATCTATTCTTCTGTTCCTCAGTTTTGTGAAACACAAATAAGTTTTAGAAAACAGTTTGAGAAAGCTGTGAAATTTGATCTTTTAGTCAGTACCCCAGTTTTCTTCTATGTACCTAATCAAATCCATTCTGATATACTCTTAAATACTGAAACTACAGAAGTATCTAACTTAATTTAGAGGCTTCCTCCCACAAAACCATAGTCTCACTCAGGATTTAGACTGAAGTTTCTTAGAACATTGAAAGGGCTCCCCTTCCAGCCTGGCACAGGGTCGCACAGACTTGTACAAAGATCTGTAATTCCTTCATTCTCAGGTTATAGAGCATTGCAAAGAACTGCCGTGGGCAATCTCTGTACAAGATGAAGAGAAAATAAAACCAAAGCTATGAGAGAAAATGGGAGCAAAAGCAGGTGTCCAAAGATATCCATTTAATACCCAGTGCTAGTGTTAGCTGCCTTGCATATTTGTGCTCCTGACAGACTAGGTGCCACTTTATGTCAGCTGCAGAAGGCTACAAGCCCCCACTCTGCTGCAGTAGGAAAACTCTCTAGCTGATAGCTGCCTAACATAAAGGTATTAAGGATTTTATATCCATGGCAAAATTTTCCAAAGAGCTGTCTCAGGCTGAGCATCCGGAATCAAAGGCTGCTTTTGAAAAGTTGACCCTGGCCTTTGGGGACACACTGCAAAGACTTTTCTTATAATGTTTCCTGAAAGGGTAATTTGAATCTCATTCTGTAGTCCCACATTGGACTAAATTGAAAGTGCCTCCACTGATGTCAACAGTTTAATGAAAATTGCTGTAATTTCATGGATTTTTTGGTAACCTATGCTAAATGAGTTACATGCTGCAGTCTGTATATATATATATATATATATGTGTGTACAGTAATTGAAAGACTTTTTAATCTATCAGATTCATTATTGAATGTAAGTTTTTCTTTCTACTAGTATATACAAAACTTTATGCAAAAGGTTTTTCAATTTCTGTGTCTGTCCTTGAGGTACGTGAACTAAAATTTAAAGTAAGATGGGTTGGGAAAGAATGCAGCATTTCTGCCAAAGTAGTTCAATATTCAGAAGTCCTGTTATATATAAAAGTTATGGAGAAGGAGCTATCATATGCATTAGTCCAGAGGAAACCTATTCTAATGTTGATACCACATTGCATTGTATTTCATTTTCTTTTTGGTGTAATATTTTACAAACTGTAGTACAGTGTGGTGATTGTCACATTGTGTTTTATACTTCATCTCTAAATTTCATTGTTGGGTTACATGGAGCTTAGTATCTAGAGAAATATGAAATAACCAGAAAAAATGGATAATATAAATGCTTATTCAACTGTCTGCAATTTGGTCTGTTATTCCTAATACAGAAATTTCATTAATGCATAGATATATTACTGGTTTTTTTCTGTTGCTGAGTTATTTGCAACTGTATTTAACCTTAAAAAGCATTTAATTAGTCACTTGTTAGCCATTAAGGAGTTTACAGTGCACTGTCCATTTCCACAACCTCAAAGTACTATTTAATCCATTTAATCAAATGAGATTTACCACAGCACTAACTTTTGTTGTTGCAATAATACCACAGTTAGACAGTATTCCTCAGTACAGGAAGAACAGCAAAGGCTGTTGATATGCCTGCTTGAAAGGGCAAATTCTTCCTTGTTTCCCAGGAATCACATCCTCTAGCAGGATGTGATGATTCTGATTTAGAAAAGTCACCTGAACTTCCGAATAGTTTTGCTATTCATCAAACTGTAAAGTTACCAAATATGAATTGCTGCAAAGATATTTTTATAACTTCCAGGATTTTATGGCATAACAGTGACTTCTTTAAAATATTAAGTCCTCTGAGATTTTTAGAAAGTGTATTTTAAAAAAAAACCATCTAATATGCTGTAAAAGAGAAGAAAAAAATTGCTAACCCTCTTTTCTGCTAAGGAATCTTCAGTTTACTGTTGCTGTAAGCAGATACAGAGGTTCACACTCCACAGTCACTTCATTAGTAACAATCTGCAGCAATTCTTTTGAAGTCAGTACAGTTAACCAGCTGTAAAACCAATGTTACTGCAATAAAATCTAGACCTACAGCTGCCACACTTTCTGCTATGTACCACACTCATTTCTCAAGCTTCCTTCAGGTTCTGTCTATTGTTAATAGTAAAACAATAGTATCTCAGATACTACAGAGTGGTAACCACTGGTAAATTTATGTTCTTTATAGTGATGACCACTGTGATTGAAGAGTAGCAAATGCAGTCAGCATGCATGACTCGTCTTGCTCAGAGCCACGCAAGGCATGAGTATAGCTAGAGATCTTTTGACAGCTAGCATAATACTTGTTCCTCTAGAGCATATTGCATGTATCCCATACATATTTAGTTCAGTTAGAAAAGAAGGTTTTTCTACCACTCAGGTTAGTATATGAAAATAATCCCATCTCTCCATGCTGCAGTTACTGGAGAACGTGTTGTCAGTTGCTGCTCTTAGTCATACAAAAGGTTGTACAAAGAAGAAGAACCAATACAGCTTGATTTTCACGGAGGTATTATTGTACATGAGGTACTGAGAGGTTCTACACTATGATAGGAGCACAAGCTGCTCAGTGCTGTTCATTTTGCTATGTTTTTATAAATGATTATGGAAGTAAAATATAAGCTGTGTGGCTACACTGTCAGAGTACCTTGGGCTTTTCTCTCTCATTCTGCCACCCATCCAAGCAACTTGCAGAGGTGGCATTATCAGACACTTTTCCCTCCTTCCAATGAACTGGGGGTTTTGCAGGGATTAGTTTAAATTGATCCAATCCATAGCCTATAAAACTGACTTCTCTGGTAGTGGTAAGTGGCAGCAGGCAGCTGGCAACAGAACAGTTCAAAGGTGCACGAGATCATCCATATTAAACAAAACAACCAAACATTCATTTGCATCCCATTTACCTTGAGGAAACTGCAGCACAGGTTTAATGTTAGACACGTGCTTAGTGTTTTGTTGAGCTCTAAGACCCTGAAAAGGCTTCTCTCCCAGCAGCAAATGGGAGTCTAAAATTCAGCGGGTGCTACTGAATTGTTTCCATTGAGTAAAAGGAAATTAATTTGCATGGGGAAAAAAATCTCTCGAGTCTGCACCATGTGCTTAAGATTTTGTTACA
This sequence comes from Sclerurus mexicanus, assembly GCA_013396755.1. Lineage (NCBI taxonomy): Eukaryota > Metazoa > Chordata > Aves > Passeriformes > Furnariidae > Sclerurus > Sclerurus mexicanus. The sequence goes on along the minus strand of VWZF01006848.1, from coordinate 701,348 downwards.
CTCAGAGCTGTAAATCTGAGAAGCGTAAATTTGCTAATGAAAAGACTCAACCTGTGCAATTATATAGAATCTTCTGAAAGTCTAGGATTTCCTTTTAGAGTCCGTATTTTTTAGGCTACAGTCTGAAATGAAGCACACTATCAAACTGCCACTTCTGGGTAGTAGGTTGCTCATGGTTTCTCTCTGTTTTTGTCACCTGAGGTTGAAATTATTTTCTCAGGGATTTCGGTTGTTGTTCCCATAATAGTCCACAGTATGGCTAGGTCATAGCATCATTTTGAATGATCTTGAGTTCAGGTAAAGCTTGTCAGTAGGAACAAATTAGATTATAGCTTTTCTTATACCCTGATATTCAGAAAAGGAAATATAATTGCTTTTTTCCCTGATCTTTCATATGTACAGCACTGGTGTGGTTAACATGTCCATAGCCTGACAACATACAGTTCTATTTGCAATATCTTGTAACAACAATGAACTAATGAATAACAATAATGTTATTTTTTAAAAAAGATAAAAAAGTCCTCTTCTTTTTAGCTTGTTTTAAATACCTTAATATAATGTATGTAAAATTCCAAGTTGAACACCTAGAATTCTGTTTGCCTGGGTTCAGTAAGAATGATCATGAACCTTGCCTTTGCTTCTTATGAAGTACTTGTGATTGATAGTATGCTGGAATTTCCCTTTCCTTCACCATTAGCTCCTTAGATCAGCGTGTCTTGCTTGTTTCCTGAAGACAAGGGAAGAGAGCCAAGATCTGCGTCTGGCAAATGCCCTGCCCTATAAAGCCCAACTTTTCTGAGTTTCTCCTCTTAGAGCAGCTTATTCCTGTGCATGTGTTTTCTCATTCCACTTCTGCCCAGGCTGCCCTTTAAACATGGCTGTTTCCTGGGGAGATGAGAGCAGACATATTTGGAGCAGAGAGGACTGAAGCA
>VWZF01006848.1:537916-695416 GCA_013396755.1 Sclerurus mexicanus | reverse complement strand
TGTTAAGACACTAAGATATTTTTTAAATAACAGTGTGTGTAATTTTGGGGAAAAAAGGATATCAATATGTGATTATTATGAAAATGAAGAGGCAGCTACTAGGTATGGAATTTTGCAGAATCCTTGATGAGTTCAGTGTACCATTACTAAATGACTGAAATCTAAATAACATTTGGCATTATAATAGAAGAAAATAACTGACTAAGCTAGCCTAAGAAGCAGTGATACTGCACTGTAATAAGTGTTTTTCTTCAAGCAGCAGACTTTCTTCTCTGAAATTAGACTGAAGATAATGGGGATAATTAAGGTTATATGCTTACTGGACAGAAAAGTGCACACACACACCCCTGAGATAAAAAAAAAGGTGCGTTTAAGGATACAGTTTTAAAAGACATATTTATCCAAAATCTGTAATTATGTGAGCTGTTTTCAAGACTGGCCCCTCTATGTTCTTTCGCTGAAATTCCTGAAACCTTCAATTCAGCTTAATATTAACAGTGAAGATTTTAAGGTCATTTGAAAGACTTGATGTAGAATCTGTCTTGCAGACTCCTGTTGTGAGAAGAAAACCTCTGGACCATGCTGCCTGGATGGCTAATTTCCTTTTTCTGTACATCTACTTGTGTCTTTTCATTAGTTGGAATAGTTCTGCAGATTTGAGATTATAAATGCAATACTGTCCATTTAATGAATTCAATGTAGCTACTGTTAAGTGCCCAATAAATGGAAAACCAGCTGTGTTCAAGGAGCAACAGAATAAGGAAAAAAAGTCTCTTTCTTTGGGCAAAACAGTTATCTGAGAGTAGAACTACTGTGTATTTCTCCGTGGTAAAGAAACATTTCCCTTTCTGTTTCTAAAATCATCTTGTATCACTAATATCAGTTAGCAACTGTAATACTGGTGTCAGCAATAACATATCCCAGCTGCATTTTAGAATGAATTGAGCTGGGACAAGGGATCCTTGGAGCTTACTGAATGGGTGAGAGCTTTTAAAGGCAGAAATCAATACTACAGCAGGATTTAGACAACTTAACAAAATATATCAGACAGAACTTTGGTCAAAGAATAACTGCAGTAGCAAGTTAATGCATGGAATGCCTGAAGTAGGTCTACAGCATTTCACTTAAACTCTTAGCTGAAAAGAACATTGGTTACTCTAACAGGGGACTGCAACTATAGTAAAGGTTGCAAATTCATTCCCTTAAAAGGTCTTGTCCTCACATGTGATATCCAAAATCTCTTTGCATATTACCTCTGTGATTTTTCACACCTAACCTCATGTTAGACATGAGCAATTAAAGAATTGCTCCAGTAAGCAAAATTGCTCGGATGTGAAGAAAATGTACATTTTTTTTTCCTGAGTTACTATTAGTTATTATTTCTGAGTTACGATTCTGAGTTACTAGTAGAAAAAGTACTTTTCCGATAGTCATGAGTAAGCAATACTAAAAAGACTAAAAGACTTTCTTGGGACAAGTCTTGGTGGAGCTGAGTGACTGTACCTGTTTGAGTGGAAGAGATTAACATGCAAGGTCTGTCACTGCAACTGTATTTTCTCAGATCTTAGCAGAACATACTTTTGGTAACCGCATTTCCTGTGCTTGGATTGACATCAAACACAAGGATAGCTGCCCATAGGGGCAGAACTAAAGCATTATTTTGAAGCCTCAGTAATACTCTCTTAATTTTAGATTTCCAGATTTTCACTATAAAAATGTCTTTTTCCTACTGAAATGACAAAAATGGTAAAAGCCTGTCAAAAGAGTAAATATATGGCCAGTAAAATGATGCTGTTACCAGTCAAATACTACAAGTAAAATGTAGAGGACAGTCACTCCTTTCCCACCCCATTCATTTCAGCAAAATGTGATTTTTAAAAGCCCAGTTGGAAGTATCCAAACTATAGCATGCATAGCAATTAAATTTTTTCTTTGGGTGGTTTCAAAACTAAGGAAATTAAAAACATAAAATTACATTAACACCTCACTCAACACTGAATTTCCACACAGTTCTGGCCTCAAACTGAGTTTGGCTGTGGGAAATGGTATTTGTTATAAAGTTTTAAAGCCCCATCCACCTTTAGTTAAGGTATGAGAGTTCCAAATTCACTCATTTGGCATTCTTAGTGTTCCTCAGTGAAAGTATGAAGGAATGGAATGTTTCTAAGTATTTTCCCATTATTTATATAATCCTATTCAAGTCATATAATATAAACAGTTCACTCTGTGGCTGGAATTAATACATTTGCTGAAAGGCTGTGTTTTTTTTCCTATTCCTGAGTCTTCATGTGTGCCTATGAGCCAGATGCCTCCTGAGTTGCAGCACCTGTTGACGCATCCAAGCCAGTTTCAGATTTCTTAATTCGGATATTCCCGGCAGCAGTGTTAAGCAGCTAGGATCTCACCTCTGTTGCAAAATTCACCTCAGATCTGAATAAATATCCAGAAGAATTGGTGGAAACAGCTATTAGGATTGCTCACAGTTGTCTGTGTTCAAAAAAGACACTCTTCTATATGTTATAACAGACCTTTTAGCAGGGAAAGGGATTAATGTAGGCACATGTAATAAAACCCAAAAGAGCAGGATAGGCTCCAGAACCCTGGAGACATCCACCTCAATTTTTGTTTTACTTTTCTCGTTAGTCACACATTCAGGCGAGAATGCTTTATTAGGACTATGGTTCTGGAGTTTGTTAGAGGCACTTAAGACATTAGCACCACGCTTACACACTGTGACCACTGCCACAGATTAATGCCACCGGAGGGGAGGGAAGAACATGGGCAACTTGTTCCCTTGTCAGCTGTCACATTCACAGGCATGATATTAATATAAGCCAAAATCAGTGATGGTTTCACTAGTGGCTAAACCGAACTATGAATTGCAGCTGCTAAGAAGCAGACAGACAATGATTGTTGGCAATCTTAGGCAAAAAGATGGCAGAGATATCAAGCAGATACCTTTGAAATCATCTCAGCAGGAATCTTCAGAGTTTTTTGTGTTGGAGTCCCCTATCTGTAAATGTAACAAGAAGGGAAGCCTAGGGAAACGGATCTGCAGTCTTGTTCTCTGATAGTATTAGTCCCGTCACAGGGATCTTCACAAGTGAATCTTCACTTCTTGTGGAGTCACAGGACCTGAGAATACACTGCATAACCTGTTAGTCCTTTTGCCTTATTTTTTTCTATTAAGCAAAGTTTTTTCCTAAGCTTCATGTCAGCATCTTCCATGAGGTCAAAGAACATTTTGATGAGCTGCTGTTCTCCCCACCTAGTGCCACCAGCTTCTACTTCTTTCATTTGCATTTGAAGAGCATAGAGTTTCCTCCTGTCTGCAGCTTTTAGTTGGACAGATACTGGAAATGTAGTCAGGAGAATCATTTACAGCAAATGCAAACAGGCTACTGGAATTACAGTGTCAGAGAGTCTTTGTGCTGACTGAACCTGAGTTAAAAGCACATCAGCCACCACATATATTTTCTGTCCATTCTTGGGCACCAGCAATGATAGTCTAATAGTAGAATTTTCAATTTCTTTCTGACTGATTTTTGGACTCCTAGAACAGTCATCTCTGAACATCTCAGGTTCACAGCTCCTGTTTTTAGATAGACATAAAGCCAGGAGGGGTACCTGCTATAAAACAGCACTGTTCTGTGAGCTGCTCTAAGCTGCCCTGAAGTACTCACAAGTAGAAATCTGAGGGTATCCTATACATAGCTTCCCGTGTCATGTTCTGTCAGGGATGCAGCTCAGCCAGAACATCAGAGTTTGAGTCCAGAGAATGCCACAGTGGGTGGGTATGCTGAAGAACTGAATATAGATATAAGGTGTGCCAGTGTAAATACACTGAGAATTGCCAGTTAATTTGTCTGGCACTTTTGTTCAGGTTGATTGAGTTATATTATTGTATCGTGCCTACAATGTACAAAAAAATGCCTTAAAAAATTATTATGAAAGTTAAAACTACAAACCAAACAACTGTGTATTGTGTTGTTTCCTACATCATTCACTAGTAAAGCATTCATTTGGAAATACTGTGATGTGTGTTGTGATACCTATTAAATTCTGTAAATCTGATGACAATAAGGAATGTCAAATATTTTTTGAAGACCCTTTGGTAACGTATTTCAAAAACAGCATGAAAGTGATTTTTTTTACTCACTTTGACAGGTGAATTATTTACTGCCTACTGTAGTTTTCTGAATAGCTGAAATTTTCTATCAATGAGATGAATTTAGAGTCAGGCAAGGGAAGCCATCTCACTAACCCTGCATCCAACCCCATTCCCAAGGCAGTTTGACTGTATCTACAGCACTTTCTGCTGTACTGCAAATGTCAAACAGAAGGTATAATGGATTTAATATTAGTGCTGGCCAAGGTGTTGAGGGAGCTGTTAATAATGTCACTCCAGTTATTGATCTGAAGCCTTTAGAAATCAAAGAAAAGTGAGAGATCCCCAACTGGGGAAAGGCACAACAGTGACTGGTTTTTATTACCAATATATTTCTACATATAGAGTGCTGACTTTCTGGAATTATGTGATCATCATTAATCTTTGAGAGATTTTTGGAATCATTATATGGTAGGATAATATCAGGGTGACCTGTATGCATGCTAATGTTAAAACTTGCTTCCATTTCAGCCACAAGTCAGCTTTACAATAGTAATGGTACAATAGTAATGGCAACAATACTAATACAATATTAATACAAATCATCAGCTGTAGAGAAATTTTATTCATTCTGTAATCATATACCGGTGAGGTTGAGATGTCCGGATTTGATTCTTCCCAACACTGTCATTTCATCTCTCTGTAACCTGCAATGTGTGTAACTGCTATTGCAGGATTTTTCCTCATTATAACAATCATGGCTCAGCTGCCTCTGTTTACCACAGAGCTAAATTTGGCTCTGAGTTTATATTCTTTTAGGTTTCTTTGCCATAGTTAATCCTTCAGGACTAACTAGTGTTTCGTTCTAAAATAGAAATAGGTTCTTAACATAAGAGTATGCTTTCTTCCTTCAACCAAATTTTGCAATCTTATGGCATTCTATAAAAGGGGAACCTCTGATGTCTTTAGCCCCTAATTAATAATTGAAAGTAAAATGTAGAATTAGTGTTTAATGTATATCAAGTAATCATATAGTTCCTTTCCATGTTTATACAAGGTAAATAGAGATAAGTCCAGCAGAAAACTTGGAACAGTGATCTGCTGGATCGGAGATGAAATTTGTCTCTGCCACAGCTAGACTGCAAGTGTATTTATTGTATTACAAAATTAGGCAAGTATTTATTATATTATGAAACTCCACATCAGTATAAACAGTAGAATAATCTACCTTTGCTTTCATTTGATCCCCGTGTACTGTGATAAACACATACTTGTACTGTGATAAACACATACTTCAACAGAATTGATTTTTAAGCGCAAATTCTATTAACTCTTCCATGACTACAGGAAGGCTAACAAGTAGAATCTCTGTTGCACTCTGGACAGACCAGTATTTAGTATGGTCTGTAAGCTCTTTGGGAACATGCAAGAAGAAAATAAAAATATGGCAGGAGGATTGGAGAATGTATGAACCTTCCACTGTACTCCTTCCCTCCCTTAATAAAGAGAAATACATAGGTGAAGTAGACTGAAGAGTGTCTACTTGCCTGTGTTGATTTCCTCAACTGCTTTTTTCAGATCTATTTGATTTGAGCTCTGAGGTCAAGATTTTTGTTTCATTGATCATGTGTCTGTAGCAGTACCAATGGAGTGTGTTCCTATGTCAACTAAAGGGTTGTGAGAAATAAGACTAACTTATCTTCCTGGATATCCCCAGTCTTATGTGGGATTGTTCTTGGTCATACAGCTTAGTCTGGAAAAATCAGAGTAATTGTGCTTCCATTTTCTCCTGGTTACTTGTGGTATTGAGTCTACATGTGCATTTAGAGTACATTCCATTCATTTTTTTACACAGGCATAATGGTCATTTCATTTTTTCATCAGAAGTGCTTTGTTCTGAAATATTTCAGAGTTTTTATTTTGTGCCCTTCTCTTAGCTCTTTCAGTCTTGTCTCTTAGTTTCATGTGAAGGCTGCATTTTCCCAAACAAAAGAACAATTTTAATCTGTCACTATATTCATCTTGCCCCACCACTTGCCTGGTCTTTACAATCTCCTTCTATTTCTTCCTTCTAAATATTGCTCTCTGACACTGTGTATCTTTCCAAAGTAATTACCATTCACTATATTCATTATATCTATTTTCTAACTATAGGGAATCTTTTTTTTTTTATTTGACAGACTTGTTGATGGCCACTTTAAATGAAACGTAGGTCACAAAATGATTTTGCAATCTACAAATCTTTAAATTTTGGGTCATAAACCCAGAAATTATTATATTTTAAAAAATCATTTTAAGATTTTGTGTGTGTGTGTTCTTCTATACAGAAAATTGCACTACAGCTTGTACTTACCCAATCTATGTTGATATTAACTTGTCTTTCAAATATTATACTTCTAATTGGAGCTGGATAAGCTGTTTCTTCTTAGAGTCAAACAGTAACAATTCTTAATAATCTGAGATTTTGAGCAGATCAGACTTGACTGCTTAAAGCTCTTGGCTTTTTGTAAGTCAGTTATGTTTAATTCATCATTCTGCAGACTAAAACCTTGTTCTTGTCAAAATTACACAATTCTATCTTCTTTATATACACAAAACAGCAGAGATATACAGGATGATATTACCTGGTATTGATTCAGCTCTGTGGGGGGCAGAGATCACAAAAGGCAGAACTGGTCAAAAGGAATGTCTGCCTCCAGTGAACAATTTTATTCCTGGTCATACTGGGAAAAGCCTGAAAATATTGCTTCTCTGTGGAAGGTTTACTGCTTCCAGTTCTTTCCCAAGCAGTTTGTCTCAGGTACTGCTTGCTTTTCAGCTGTGAACAGTGTATGAACACTCTGAGTAAGTCATCTAACATCATTACTTTATCATCTCTATTTGTTTATCACCAGGTAAAGTAGATATCCTGTCTCTCTGATTTTATTACATTTTACGTTTTTTATCAGGGTAAATTGCTCAACTAGCTGCAGGGCATTTTAAAAATCCACTCCCTTGTTTGTTTCCTGAGTCCTCTGCGCCACTGAATCCTGATGTTTCAAGTCTGAATTTGTCACCCCTCCATCAGCAGCAGGTCAGCTGTCAGAGAGCTGTCTGTTCTGTGCCTGCACAGTGAGGTTGTAGCCCAGGGGCTCGACAGTGCCAGTGCCACCAGAAGTGGTGACGGTGATAGTCATCTACATCAGTGACAAAGATAAGGCTTTTTGCAGTCGGGCTCTTGGGCTGGCCTGTAAGCTGTCTGTGGGCATGAACGCTGTGCACCCAGTGTTGGTGCTGGCTACTCCCGTCCAGGACCAGACACTTAGAGGGGTGATAATGTGACAGGACTGAAACACAGTACTAGTACAGTCCAGCAGAGGTGACTAGGATTAACTATTTCATTAACTGTAGCTTATCAAAGTGCATTACCCTTGCAAGTTTTGTAGAACATTGAATGAAAAGATGTAGTTGTGCTATCATCAGTAACATAGAGCTTTCTTTTTTCTTTTTTTTTTTAAATGAATTGCATTCTGATGATAGGTGCCAGATGGAGACACCCCTGGGGAATGAAATTGTTTGTTTATCCACAGAACACGTACAGCATGGGCAGCAGCAGTGTAGTCTTTCCCATGCTGTTGCATTACAGTTCTCCAGCCTTATCCTCCAGTGATATTCTGTAAAGGTGGGAAGACAGTTCATAGTCCAGGGCCTGCCCAAACTCCAGGTGCTTTCCTGTGAATATATGCAGTAGTGTCAATTAGCGTTAATTTTATGAACTTTTTTGGCATGGGAAGCGTGTTGGTGCCCCAATCGAATCCAAATAAGCCACCAAATGATAATACTAACTGCTAAAATAAAATTTTAATTGGTTACCTATGCACAAGAGATTAAAGGCTTTCATTTAAGGTTTCCTATTGTATTTCTCCTGAGGCATCCCTTTTCTTATAATAATGCTTTTTCTCCTAGTAAGAACATTGAAATAATTCTAATACTATTAAAAAAAGACAAACAAACAAACAAACCAAAATTTTAAAAAGCAAATAACCTCTAATAGGACTCTTTGCAAAGGGGTGAGAAAACTCATTCTTCCCTTCTGCAGCCCCACCCCTCTTCACCCAAGAATAAACCAGGAAAAGAAAAACAAAAAAAAGAGAAAAGGTAGAAAATAATATCTCGAATATTTTTATCAAAGGTAATTAAACCATTTATCCTAGAATCATGTTTTTATTAAGTTGATAAATTTTGTAATTCTGCATAAAACCAATTAATTTTACTTCAGGGCTTGTGTTTGAGAGAGGTTGGCTAAAACCTGTGCTTTTTATTCTTATTTCACAGCTTGTTTTGAAAGTGTCATAAACAAATTACCTAAGTGTCCAACAAGACAAATGTTCTTTAATCATCTAATGCACTCATTTATCCTCAGCCTTAACCTTAGTCCTAAATTAAGTCTCTTGCTAAAACATAACTTTGTCTAAAAACACCCATCAATCCTATGTGATTTTGATAAGCACATTTAAAAAACATAAACAATCAGACAGTTGTCAATCCAGTTGAAGTTCTGTCCCATTTAAAAGTTATTCATTAGGATGTGTTTCTAATGCACCTGCTGCTAATAAAATTTTAAAGTGGAATGAACAATGTTTTCAGGCTTCTGCTAGAGTTATAATTTTCTGCCATTCACTAGAACTTGCTTAGAATAAAATCAGAATGCATATCAGGAAAATATCAACTTCAGCTTAAAAATGAGCAACTTCTAACCTAATGGGATGCATTTTCCTGAAAATATTAACATAAGTTATATTTTAATTTGCATTCCAGTTTCACAGTACACTAACAAAGTATGTGACACACCTTTGTGTTAAGTTTATTTGGTCATTTCCTTCATTATCTACTCAGAAATAGAATGTACATGGGAGTATCACACAGCAAAAAATTAGTAATATAGACAGAGGTTACACATTCAAAGCAAGATATTTTGCAGAAGCTGTCATTTGATCTGAATAAGTAAATAAAGTGACTGTGAAGGGATATGAAAGAAATTTACTGACTGATATTCACTGTATTTCAGAATTAATTAAGATTCTCTTCTGTTTAAGCAATACTTAGCCATAACCATGACTAAAAGAGCATTTTATTTATTTTTATTTATTTTTACTACTGGCCTCTTTAGGACCTGGAAAAATCCTACTGTTGAGCTCTTCGGGATTCTTTCTGACTGGGGCTTTAAAATTCTAAAGAAAGATAAGAGCAAACAGCAAATAACTGGATTTAGAATAAACTCAGAAATTATCGCTAAGGCCCTTCCTCTGCCACAATTTGTCAAATCTGCAGATAGGAAACAAATTCTATTCATAAAGATTTTATTTTTTTGGGCCCTCTTGTGATTTGGTAGCAATTCAATTATAGTTTTGTGAGATAGTGAGCCGGGAGAGGGAATCCAGACTGACAAGAAATATGACAGGACAGTTACAGAGTGTTTATGCAATTAAACTTTCACTGACAATACCTGCAGAATGATGAATGCGTGGGCGGAGGTATGTGTGCACAAGCAATGCCCCACAAGTATTGCACATTTTTCATTATTATACAACTGTTCAGATCTTTCAAGAATAGCCTGAAGTGAGGTGGAAAAGAGAATGCTGTTCCACAGCATGTTAACCAAATGCCTTTTTTTTTTTTCCAGTGGGTCTTGATATGCCAGGTGATAAAAGAACATCTATTTTAGAGAAATGTTGCAAGAAGATTAAGATTTAGCCTTGAGTTTGACATATATTAATTTTGGATTCTTAAAGAGGTTTTATTCTTTTTCTATCTGCAACTTTATATCATTTCAAAACGGATAGATACTGCATAATTAATCTGCAAGGTTATTAATTTTATGCATACAGGTGCAAAAGGCACTATAAAAGTAGGATTTTACTGGTTGTCGATTAGAAGAGAAAGGAGAAACTTAAAAGACTTTTGAAGAAAACCACAAAAGCTTATGGAATGGATTCATTTGGTTTCAGTATGTCTGTCTTCCATGGAACTATTAAATCAGACAACTTATTTTAGAGACTCTGAAAGATTGTGTTCAGTTTTCCAGGGTGGAAGTTGCTCATTTGTAGTGGAGTTTTGATTTTGAAAACATGCTTTTAAAACATGTTGACCTGGACTACCTTTTTTCCAAGGAATGTAAGTACAGTATGGAGTCAATTCCTGTGAACATTATGTTCAAAAACTTCTCTATACTAAACAAGAAGAAAGTGGATTAATTGCAATACAATTGCCTGCCAGAGGAGCTGAGCAAAGCACTGGCTGTAGATTTTTGACTGCTATGAAAATAGTATGACTGTTACTACAAGTGCAAAATAACATCCTAGAAGGTACATTATTATAAAGTGAGCATTTAAATATTATCCAGAACTGTGCTGAGTTCTCAGAACTTTACTTGACTTAACTGGAGCAACCATTGGCTGTCCGGAACTTGATTCCTACACAACTGAATTCAAATCGCTAAGCAGTAAGAAAAAGCTGTTTCCTATTCATTCATGCTTACCAAATCTTTCAAAATTGAAGCCTGCTTCAAATAATTACAATCAAAATGAAAAGGCTGCTTGTTGCAGTCAGATGTTTTGTAGTTCTAAATTATGTATGCTAGACTGCAAAATGGAAACTATTTATTCATTTATCAATGTAAGAATTTATTTCATGAAAAGAAACACCTGAATTTTTACTACTTCTTCTTTCTAGAGATGGTTGTTTCCTATCTTGCAAGGACTCCAGTGATGTCCAGAAAAACTTCCATTCACCTTCCTGATTTACCCACAGGCGTCTCTTCTGTTTTTGAAGGAATGAGAGTATTTACCTGACTTGCATACAGGAGACATAACATCACGCTTTAAGTTACTCAGTACCAAAAGCAGTTACTCAATACAAAAGTGTACTGCAAAAAAAATCTGATTTTCCACGAGCTGTTTCTAATACCTACTAAAATTGATAGCAAGAAAAAAATTGTTTTCACATTACTTAGGTGTTAAAATTACATGGTAGTGTTCCTTTATTTTCAAAAACCAAACCTAATCCTGTTAATTCAAAGTGAATAACAAACAGGACTAAGACTTTTTCCCAAGTTGTTACATTTATTCAACCTGCTTGTGTTTTGTTCTTCATCATAATTATTTCCAAGTCAAATCTGCACTGATTTCCTTGCGGACCCACATACCTCTGACTAACTTAAAGAATTGAGCTGGGATAATTCACACAATTCCTTGGGGGTCATGTTCTCTGTTTTTTTTCAAGGACATTTTTATTACAAAGCTGATGAAATTTGCATATTAATTCATTTCTTTCAATTTTTTAAGATTAAATGTTGTCAACATGTATCAGTGCAAGGCTCTGACAGTGCTGATGAAATGGGTCAGTCAAGCTTGAACATTTAGAGTAATGCAGCCATCTGCAACCCCCAAGCCCCTTGTGTAGTTTAGTGCTACCATTGCAACTTGATTAAAAAAAAAGTTTTATTCAATGCAGGATATTAAAACATTATCAGTGAAATGATATGTGTTACTCCTGCCATTTGCAGGGAAAGTATATTTGACAACAAAATGGATCTAAGGATCTCCTTGCTGATTTAAAGTTAGTGCTTTGTCAATCTTAATTAAACTCCAGTAGGAAAAGTGTAAGGGGGAAAAAAGCATTTCTGCTGTACCCATGCTTAGAAGTTATTAAACTGGGCTTAATGTCTTCTCCTGGTCTGTATTTTTGCTGTTTGAAAAGCAGTGTTATTTACAGGAAGGAGTTGCCTAAATTCTCATGTCTCAGGGGCCCTGGAAAGCAGTTGTATTCTTCTGAAAATACTAAGAATTAATAGAATCAGAGAAATTAGAAATGGAAAAGAACCATTAGGTCAACTTATCTATCCCCCTGCCAGAGCAGGAGAGTTCCCTGCAGTATTGCTGTCTTACAGTTAATAATCATGGATTTGAGTCACCATTCCTTAACTACTTATGAAAGTATTTGCTGTGCAAGCTGTTTGGGTTCATTTTATCTTCACTGATGGGACTGATATCCTTGTATTCTAATATGATTATGTTTTAATAGTCTGTGATCCTAGATGCAATTTATATAGCCACTGAGTAATATCTTTGCCTCTCTTTAACACATACTGCGCATTTTTTGTCTTGGATGGTTTTATTAACCTGTATTTACTAAGTTTCTTATTCGACAAGTAGTCCCTTTGATATACATGAAAACAGTACACAATAGCCTTGATAATTAACTGGTATAAATCAGCATAGCCACCTTGGTTTTAAAGGTGTCGAGTCAGTTGTGGGTTTGGCCAAGGACCTTTTGAAATCACCAGGTCTAATTATGAATTTAGGGCAGTTCAATCCACCCATAATACCAAAACAATGTGTTAACTCAAATGACAAGTTACAGATGTGAACTTCTCGGCAATTACTGCTACAGCTTAATCGGTTGATGCATTTTAATAGAAACTGCTCCTAGTCATAGATGTCCTCATAATTGCTCCTTCTGATAACCCTAGCAAAATACATTGGCCTTAATTGGACCAAAACAAAAAACAAACAAACAAAAACACACAAAAAAAAACACACACCCAAAAAAACCAATGCTTATAGCTTGCAGATGTAAAGACTTAGTCTTACATTGAGTATAAATTCAAAGCAGGAATTCTAATAATAATCAGAAACAACCTTCTGGCACCCCATAGCTGGGGAAGAGAAGATGACTCAAATAATAGTTGACTTGTATGACAGAGTTGCTCTCCAGAAACTATTTTAGGCAGTCAGCTCTGCAGACTTCATGCTGCAATACCAGAGTGTATGTTCAAATTCAAGCTTCCATTAATGCATGTCATACAGAAAGCTAATGTTAATTGTATCAAAGACTGCAGATAGACATTGGATAGCCTTTTAATACAAAAATGAATCTAAGCTAGTAATATCTAAGTTTTGAAACCAAACTCAAACAGTTGGATTGGATTGAAAAATCAAAATCAGACTTCACACTAGTCTGAAAATGTCAGATATGAAATATTTAAACTGTGGAACACAGTCTTCAACTTTGGGCTATAAAACTTTAATTTTGTGAGTAGCTATTTCTCCAAATGTTCGATATTTCTAATTCTACAAATCCATGTTTATTAGCTTTCAAGGTTTAAACAGTGTTACTGAGTCTATTGAAAGTAAATGAGACTGACTTGTGAGAAATATAGGTACTATGATTTGTTTTCTATTCCTATGTTCCAGATAAAGGCAAAAGAAAGAACAAATAAAAGGAATTGATTAGCACAGCTCTCTCTTTTACTGCTTGTAAAATCACCTAGAGTGCTTTGCTATTTATTCTTCTACATGCCACAAGAAACAGATCAAATTGGTCTGGAATGTGATTTTTTTTGAAAAATGATAATTTTAGAATATGTCAAGAGAAACTGTAGTATCTTTGACTCCAGGTAGTCATATTTTTACAATTATCAATTGTAATGCTCAAATAAAATATCCTTCCACTCTGTGATCTCCTCAAATATTTTCCTATGACTGTTCTTAGTCCAAAATCCAAATCACGTAGAAGTTGATCAGCCAAATCCTGCTCCTATTATAAACAATGCACATTTCCAACTTCGGTAGCAAAGTCGTTCCAGTATTATGCTTAATGCAATAGAGTTGCAGTGAGGATGAGCACTGTCCTTAACTTCATGACATTTTACCTATCCATGGTAATTTTTTCTACTTTTCAGTATTTTTTAAGACAGTAAGAACACAGTTTGAAATATATCTGTGGTAGCATTTCCTATGTGAAATGCAACTATAAGCAATGCATTAGATAAATTCATTGCAACAAAGTAGTTTGCCACATTAAATATTATAGATAATTCAGTAAATTTTTGTTAGTTTTTTTACCTTTGGATTTTTAAACAATGAATATTGTTAGCTTTGGTAAATCACAACAGCTTTGTTTTGGCAGTAGCTGCTGCAAACTCCTAAATCCACGTTATTTTATCCAACAGTGTTTTGATTAAATTTATTCCTCTCCATCTAACTTAATTTTTTTATTTAATGCAGTTTTCAAGCTATGAAGGAAAGTAAATTTACTGTAAATCTGGACTCGTTTTTTGCTAGCAAAGAAATTCAGTATATGCTTGCTTTATAGCTCCCATTTAATATATATAACATATCGTACTCTTGAACTGCGGGATTTCTTTTCTCAGAAACACAGAAGTTATGCTTGTCTCTACAGTCTGCAGGCAGGTCTGTACCTCCACATTAGGAAAATATATTTTTTAAATCTTCTGTAATTGTCCCCTGCCAATATCTGCATGTAAATGCTCTTACAATGCACAATATATGTGCTGCAAATAAAGCAGTCGGGTTTTGACACTTTATGTTTGTTAACTCTTTGTGATTACTGACTAACAGTGATCATACATCCAAAAAAATAAATTGCACACTTTATTGTTTGTGCTCTGAGCTGCATAATTTCAAACATACATTATGTTTATTTTAAATTTTATGGAACCAGGCATTACTGAAAGAAAATACCACCAGTTGGAGACCATGGATAATGTCAGATCTTACTGATCATGACATCTTTATGGGATAATTTGATATCAGAATGAAGTATTCAAAATTATTTCTTCTCTACATATGTATACCTCTAGAAATACCAATCCTCAAGTATGCAGGAATGCATGTGGTGCATATTCAGACATGTTGGCCAGGAAAAGGATAATGAGTGAGCGGTATTGAGGGAGATAAAAGTCACAGAATCTAACCAAAGAATAATGGTGGATGCATTTGACTACTCAAAAATTTCATATCCTGACAAGATCTCAATGAACACTTCCTGATACTTGAAACACTTGTGTTTCTTGGCACACAGAAGAGATGGGTCTGTTTTCTGCCTTGATCTTTCATATTATAAAAGGAGTTGTTTCAAAAATAGTTACTGTTGAGCCTCTGATATATTTATGTTCAATATCATAGCATAGGCAGAATTATTCACATCACAAGCCACCACTACTAATACCAAGTAAGCTGGGATATTTTGTATAAAGGAAAGAGCTAAATATAGCCCATAACGGGAAATTGTAATCCATGGATTCATTAGCCAGTATTGGGAAACTGTAAGCCATAAATTCATCAAGAAGCACAGAATCTGCTGAGTTGGAAGGGATCCACAAGGATCATCGAGTCTTTCTTATATTGCATTGCCCAAAACTGCACACAATATTCAAGGTGAGGCTGCACCAGTGCAAAGCAGAGCGGGACAATCCCCTCCCTTGACCAGCTGGTGATGCTTTGCCTGATGCCCCCCAGGACATGGTTGGCCCTCCTGGCTGCCAGGGCACATTGATGACTTGTATTCAACTTTCCTTAAGCAGGATCCCCTGGTCCCTTTCCGCAGCAGTGCTGGATGGCATCATATGTGAACTTAGAAAGAGTAGTAATGACTCTCTAAATGGTGAAGTATCTGGGGTTACTGTGCAACTCCAATTTTGCAAAAAAAAATCCATCGCAGTAAAGATGAGGAATATGTCAGGTATGGGCAGTTAAATGCAAATGCAAGGTGTTGATTTGGAGAACTAAGAGCAAGACTGAAAAGTAAATTAGGTTATTTGCAAAACAAATAAAAAAGGGAGAAAGGCTATGTATTGGTAGATACGAATTAACTGCTCAGTTTACTGAATTTGCGTGGAATAAAAGCAGTTTCATTTATGTTCTTTCCATTAGTCAAAACTGCAAGTGGCATAGTTTTACAATTGCTCACTGAGATCAAAACAACTGCAATCAAAAACTGAGATTTCAAAACAGAAGATATCCAAGCAAATGGATACATTCATGAACAGCATATCAGCAGGTCTAGTTGGTATATAACAACAACAAAAAGGCAAAAAAACAACAAACAAGCAAACAACAAATAAAAAGACAGCCAGGAAGCTGCAGGGTAACAGTGATTACCTAGGAAAGAAATACTTTCCTGATCTACAAAAATGTTGTGGAAAATAGTAACTAAAATGTCCTTTAAAAATTAAGCAGTTTTGTATGTGCTATTTAAATTAACACACACGTGATTACAACAAGTATGAAATACTTGATTACAACAAGTATGAAATTGTTTTAGACATGAATTGCAAAAATGACTACAAGTATAGGAACACTTCTTTCTGATGAAAGATGGAAAAGCCTGCAATGATTTTCCTTATAGTACCCTAGGTATCATTTTACAAGGAGACAAAAGTATTTAACAAAATTCATATGGAAGAGCAGTAAAGCAGACAAAAGGAAGCATGTTTATCAAGTGCTGTGTATGTGTGGAACTCATTTCCACTAACTAATCCTGCAATCAAGAACAAAGCATATGTGGGCATTTATATACAGTTACAGCATTCCCTTCTAATTTCAGGTAGAATATGCTTATAGAGGAGTGTATTGTGCTTCAAGTCAATTTATATACCAATTGGTTATTTAGGAAGAGAGGTCTTCTACATGCACACTGTCTAATAGTGCACAACAGGTCTGGCACTTTTTTCAGAGACATTTGTTATTAGCTATAGTCAAACAGAAATTGTTGAACAAGCAGTCTTCTCAAGTCCTTGAGTGACAAGGACTCATACTCTCCTCTGTTTTCCATTAAATATAGCATTAGACCAACACAAGTCTTATTCTGCTTTCAGTTGAGTTTCTATAATACCACATAATGCTACATGATAGAGCTCAAGAACTTCTGCTGGCTGATCGCTTCGCATGTTACGCTTACGTCTCCTCTGAAGAATCTCCTCCTTGCTTTGTTCAGGCAAAAGGTTGTAGACCTTGGAAGGTTAGTAAATGAACATCAGACTCAGAATATGTTATGCACTGAAAGTTGCTGGGGTCTGCAACAGAACCTAAAGATTATAGCAGACTTTTCTCCCATTTTGCAGCAATGATGGCCAGTGTTGGAAATCCATCTTAGCTGGAATACTAGGCCCTATAGACACTCAAACCACTGTGTCTGTTCTGGTCTCTGATCAGGACAGGTTCCCTGTAGCAGAAGAAATACCTGGTACAGAGCACCTGTATCTTGTCCCACAGTACATCTGTGAAGACATTGTGCTGTGAATCAGTGTACTAAAGAGGCAGCATTCTTGTGCATGTGTTTGTGTTTATATGGAGATATGCAATATCACTGCTAAAGAAACAAACACAATGAAGTTACTATACTTAATTTCAAGTTGCAAGATTTGGGAGTTTCCTTGTGGTTTTGCAGTTACAAAATCATCAGTAAAAGACTATAAAATCACCTGCATTCCAAGACAGAGATCAGTATAAAGACTAAGAAAACCAAGTGTTTTTTGAAGAATACAAAAGATTGAGGAAGTGGCCAGCAGGGAGAAGGAGTGAACCTGGAAGCAGCAGCTATTTGCCTGAGTATTGCACTCAAATACTCCAGATAAAGGGGAGAGAGCGGAGGGAGAAATTTAGAGTAGCTTGAAGTCGTTAAGCCAGAAAGACTACCATTCTTTCTCTGTAGCAACATAGAGTACCTTATTCAGGTAAAGAAGGGGTTTACTTACCATAAATCTCTCTAAGTTTATGCCACCTCTGATACACACTTCACGCTAACTTGTTCACTCTGGGGGAGGTTCACAGTTTGGCTTTTTTTGGTTTTTTTTTTCATTTTTGGTTTAAGTTTTGTTGGGGTTTTTTTTAGCAATAATAGTCTTTGTAAGATGGCTGCAGTGTCAGCATTTATCTTGAAACTCTTGGATATTAGTTTTGACTGCAGTCACCTTTCTGACAAGTGTTATTGCAACTGTGTTTTATATCCCTGTTCAGGATGATTTCTAATGATAATGCTCTGTCTACCTCACTGCTTCACACTAAATTATAGATGCCACTATGACAGGGCAAACTATATCCAAGTGCTAAACTCTACTCCCTTTGTGTGATGTCAGTGCCTTCGCTACCTTGTGCCTAGAATTAAAAACAGGACAGGAAGATATGCAAAACATTTCTGCTTAAAAATAATGTTCTGTCAGTTATTAAACAAGTGATATTTCATTTAATCAGCTCAAGGGGATTATTTTAAATGAAAAGGCAGAGAGTATGATTTTATTAACACATTCCTGCCCTAGAGTCCTAGTGTAATGATTCTTTACTTGACTAAATTAAAAAGTTATAATTCAGTCCTTCCACAACAAAGACTTACGGACAGTTAGATTTCATTAGTTTTTCTATTTTGAGTTGCACATGAAATAAAGGGAAGGACAGCATCATGTCTCCAGAAAAGTAAACATTACATTATGAATACAAACAAATCAGACTTTTAGTGAAGAATGTTATTTTATCCAGTTTTCACATGTTAATCAAATACCTTCAACATTAAAATCATGCTCTTTGTGCTATTTCTGTGCATATATGCTTGCCAAAACAAAGGCTTTTATCAGGTAGTGAATTTTTTTTCAGTCTTGAAAACGTGAACTTAGACTAAACCTACTAGTCTTACCAGCCTGAAAGTAATTACACTTGTATTGACTATAATACAAATAACGCCCTATAAACCATTTTGACCAATTATTTTTAATTAATTATTCAGTGGAAACTTATAAGGAGGACATGCAAAAGCTATTTGAATACATGTATGTGTATCTGCACTAGTATGTATGTGATAGTTCATACGTACATACACATTCATACAAGGGTGTCACTAGTGACTCCATAGTTAAGATTGTGCTGAGATTGCAAAACGTACTTCAAATCTTGCTTTAGGTAGGATAAATGAATATTTCCGTGTATATGACAATATACATGACTTTTTTCCTCTTTCTTCTTATGCAGTTCTAAGAAAATAGAGTTCTAGAGTTGTCCTTAAAATTTTGGAGGATATTGAATAAAAAATCAAGAACAAGCAAATTTTTGATAGTTTTTATGTTAAAAGTGTGTACAGTTCTCAAAGTGGATCCTTGTAACACTCCATAGGTCCATTTCTTTAAATGAGAGAATAAATATGTTCACTTTCATGTTGTATACATCAAATTTAAGACAGCTGACTAAATTCTAATCTTGTTTATGCATATAAATCTTAAGTAACAGAATATCTTTGGTGATATTCTGTATTTGTTCCCATGAAAACTGAGAGTAGAATTTAATCCCATTGCTATAAAAAGAAACTGGATATTACTCCTGGGAGGGTTAAAAATGTTCTATCTGATATCACTTCAGATTGAAAACTGTATAATAAATAAGGAAACAAGTGATGGATCAGACAACCAAAAGTAAAGGGTAAGTAGCTAAATATTGTAAATAGACAGATAGACCAAGTTATTTATAAATTCCTTCTCAGAGGATTACTTCATTTATCTTTTGGGAGAGACTTTCTCATTGCAAGTGGTATTTCACTAGAAAATTAATTGTTTATTAAGAATTAATTAAATAGGTTAGCATGGGACTATCTGATCAGGGAATATCAGTCTCAGTACTTTGAATTTGCAGGTGCTGCAGTGGTTGTAGTTAAGACATTATATTGGAGCTTTCCTTCATTGCAAAGGGTTGTGTCAAGAAAATCTTTAATATAAAAATAAAAAGCAGTTCATGCATAAAGCATGATGCCCTGAAGCATATTAGATCTGTTTATCTCTCTGTTTAAAACGAACAGTACCTGGTATAGTTTACATAACAAGGCAGGGATCAGTTTGATAAAGCATTTATATCACCTGGGGAACACACTGGCTCATTTCCTCAACACCTTTCCACATGACTCGTTCCCCAGCAAGTATAATAGCAAACAAAGTTTTAATAGGTCAAGAGCAGAGGACCCGCTTGTGTTAAAGTAAAAGACATTTGAGTTTGCCCTCAAATAGCGCATATTTCAAGCCCAGGTCTCTGCTGCCAATCATTGAATGATAATTATTGATTACATCTTTTATGGATAAATCCTTAATTGCATTTAATCCTTTGCAGCCTTTAAGATTTTTTTTTTTTAAAGACAAGTTTTAAAGCTGAGTGCTTATGTGGTGTACATAAAATTACCTGGGGGAACCAAATAAAGGACCAAGATGGACTCTTGCCCCAGATGCAGTGTCAAAGCTCTAGTGACCTCATTAGACACAGGACTTCAACTTGCAACATTAACACTTTTGGCAAATACTACAGTATAAATCTGTGAGTTAACATTTGAAAACACTTTTTTAAACAAATGAATTTCAATTTAGTTTGCAATTAAAATCTGTTGTTAGACTAACAGATTTTTTTTTGTCACTTTTCCATTTTGTTTAATGTAATCCAGGATATGAGTCACATTCGTTTGTTGTTGCTATATGTAGAGCAAATACTGTAGCTGCTGTTTCTGTCATAGCACATCTGCTCTGCTGAAACTGCAAAATGATAGATAAACACATGGTCAGGAAAAGAAATAGATGAATAACGTTTTGTAATTATTTTTTCAGTGAAGAGTAATCATCACCAAATTTCTTTGCAGTTCAAAGGCTATTTTTGTTAAGAGGACATACATGGAGCTTCCATACAAGCTATTGTTACTTTTTGGTATTTTTATTTTAAGTATCAAAAAATAAGTTTTCACCTAACTGGCACTTTCAGGACTGCACGTTAAAAGCAATATTGCATTCATTAGCAGTCCCATAACAAGTCAAAAATTGTTCAGTGAACAGAAGAATTATTATACTTTGCCTTTCCTGGAAAGTTCAACAGTGGAATATATCTTCCTTAGAGTATAATTGATAACAATTTGCAATGCTTTTATTCATAAGTGCAATTCAGTGTATCCATTCATTGTATATAATGCAACAAAAATAAGGTGATATCACTTACAGGATGTGTCTAGCATCCTGGTGGACATAAATCAATAATTGAGCCATAGATAAATAGATTAGATGTGGCAATAGGAAGGGAAAGGAAGCTGAAAAGAGAATCCACAAAACAAATTTTTGCAAAGCTTCTCTTACATTTTCAGCAGAAACTAAACAAAATAATCTGACAAGGGCAGAAATCAAGTCATCTAGCAAATTCTTGTACTTTACTTTCATCAGACATTGTAATACAGCACATGACGCTAAAAATAATAATGTGTTTTCTAAGGACAGGGTGGTAATACTATGGCTTTTGTGTGGAAGTATCCAACCCCAACAGCCTTTACAGTTTCTGCATTTGCTCAATGCTATTCAATCACAGAGGCCCCCGTTGTCCCAGATACAGGGAACCCAGGAAAGCTGCTTAAATGGCAGCTTAGCTGTCTGTTGTTGTGAAGATACTAGATAGAAACTCTAAAATACACACCTTACTCGTGCTTAGAGGGGTGTGTGTTAGCAAGATGCTTCTCCTATAGGAATTTTTTCTTCTTTTTTTTTTTTTTTTGGAAGGGGGAGCTTGTGAGCTGTTTGTAAGAGTGTATATGACTGCTGACTTCCAGTGAATGGCCTGCAGAAGACATCAGTCCTGGAACTACTGCCTCCTGACAGGGCTTCTCCAATGGTTGAAGTGTCAAGAGCAGTATATGGCACTGGACCAGAGAGACCTGGTCATCTCCATTAAAACAATCCTCTCCTAAATCAGTGATATGCATGAGGGCCATCAATGAGACAGGGAAATTATACAAACAAGGCTCAGCTTAGACTGAAAATGGCAGAGTAGAATTATGTGCAGTGCATTCTGAAATTATGTGGGACAAAACACACAAGGGAAAAATATATCAGCAAATAACTTTGTTTTTCCTGTTTCTTGTGTCACTTGCCCCCCTCTGCCTCTGTGCCTTAGGAGAATACAATATATTCCTCAAACACCTGCCCCAGTTGTCGTGCTGCATGTCATTTAGGGTTTCTGCCCTGGTTTAGGCTTTTATTGCTTCGTGGTGCTATACCTGTATGACCTAAATTTTCATGTGCTCAATCCAAAGATCTCCGGCCTTATGGAAGCTTTGTGAAAAAAGGCCCATCATCATTCACTGAGTTCAAGATAAACATAAAGAGATGTATCATAAAATGTGTTTCTAAAGAAACTTTTTAAGACAGATTGGCTTGTTATAATTATATTATTATGAATCTCTTTCTATACATTAGGTAAAGGGACTACACTGACAAAAAGAAATTGCAATGTGTGCCTCAAGTCATAACTCCTAAGTTCTTTTCAATGTCCTAAATAAGTGACCTAATTTTCAGAAATGGTGAGAAACAGTTCGTCTCTCACGTGATTTCCTTGACAGCTTCAAAATGCAATTTTAAAGCTGACTTGCAGGATCAGGTCCTGCTGTTGTCAAGTGAGGTGAATTAAAGAAGCTGTGTATTCCTCTGAACTGCTCAGCTGTGAACTGTCAGAGTCAAATAAAACTGTGCAAGACAGAATAGGATTCCTGGATGAAAAATAAAAATAAAGAAATAAATTTAAAAAAAAAAAACCTCCCCAAAAAACCACCCCAACTTGTGCCAGTGAAATTTAGATGAGCAGAATACAGTTTTCCATATTAGAATTCACTCACCAATCAGCTCCAGAAATACTGCTCTAGCAAAGAAAAAAAGCCACATGCTGCTCATAACAATAAGTGGTTAGGGCTTCACTTACACACTTCACTGAAAGAAATGTTCTTCTAATTAAACAATTGTTCACAGAAATCGCATTCTAAGAATTGGGGGAAAAGAAATGGAAAACTCATGATTGTTCCTTTTTATATTTTAGCACTATGAGCTGAAATACAGTTTATCACAAATGTAGAATTATTTTTCAGTTCAGCCTACTGTTTATAATAAAAGTACATATTAACATAAAGCTGTGAATCCAGTTTTAACTTCTGATGTCAAAAGGCCCTTCATGTTCAACAGATGAGCCGCCTTAAATATCTAGCTCCCCCTTCAGCACCTTCCTTTACTTAGATACCTAGTTATGGTATCTGCAGTTCTGCCACTGTATCTGGGACTTTACAGCTCAGACCATTCTTATGTGCTAATTCTAGCTTTTTAATGCATGACCACAAAACTGAATCATTAGCTATTAAAGCAAATCAAGCACAAAGCAAATGAAAATTTGGAGCATGTTTTATTTATCTCTATAGTTCTCAAGTTTACTTACTGGGTTCCCAGTTAGCTCAGTAGCTCTGTTCTGCAGGCATGCTGCTTGCTTTTAGTTTTTGTTACTACATCGTGTGGGATGAATTTACTGGTGTTTTTTCTGACAGGAAGACAGAGACATACCATATATTTGTCATTCTTTGCATGAGGCTGTGTTGAGGTTATTCCTCAAAAGTCTGCATCTACTGCCTTTCTGATACCATGGTTTTCCATCCTAGACTGCAGACAAGCAGCAGTTCTTTCTCCTCAGAATACTTTAGTGGTGTTTAATTGTTTGCTCCTGTAGATAGTTGTTGTGTTGACAAACTGTTGCATTTAATTTTCACTTTTTTTCAAACCAGAATTGCATTCAGGGACCTGCATGTTGTAGTCTGGTAAATCTCAACACCAGATGCATGTGGACTTCAGGAAAGAGCATTTATATTTTGTAGATTGTTCTGAGACAAAACATGAGAAGGATAATACTGCCCAGATTTGATATGTGGCTTGACCTAAGTCTCAAATTGGAAGGTGAGAGCAACTCCACTTCTAAACATCTTTTATAGCAACAGTCCATCACAACTCTTCTTTCACTTAGCATGTTACTCAGGTGCTCATTAAAGTCAAATCATTTAGGCAACGTTAGGCTTCCTCTGAGAAGAGCAACCTATAGTTCCATACTCACAAAGTGCTGCAGCTTCCCTTTGGCTCCTCAGGCCTGGGAGCCTCCTTTGAAGTCTGGGACAGGGAGACGAAAGCAAGTAGAAGAATTACCCCAGGAACATGAATGGTGCCAGTGTTGCAGCAGGAGTCAGGGAGCATTTACCCAGCTAAAGCCTCTTAATCTTCCTTGATACATACATGGCTAAGCGTATCTTACTTCCAAGTCACTTGTGCAGGTGTGGATGGGGTTGTGCAGCCATTTGGATATTGTGTTATATAAGCACCAAAGATCATTGTATTCAGGCTGCTTGTTACTTATTAATGTTGTGGCATTTATGCCACAGATTTCTAACTTGTGAAGTCTCTTTTGGGAGACCCCCTTGAGCAATGTAGTCCAAGGATGCTTGCTATCTCTCTTCAATATTTGTGGAGATATCAGTATACTCATCGTGGAAAGTCCTATATAAATTAATCAGCAATATTACTAACATCAGTTTTCATGAATATATCTCTATGTTGGATAAATAACCGTTGATTCATTTCATGAGTCACTTATCTTTTGACAAGTAACTTTATGGTGCCTCATTTTGCATCAAAAGTTAATCATTGTCTAATGGCTGCTAGTGTTCAATAAAATGGACCTTTCCGTAGAATGTTCAGTGAGCACAGATGGATATAACAATAAGGGAACTCAAGGTATAGCTAGCAAAGGAAGAACAATTGAGCATTTCTTACATGTTCAGCATTGCCTTTAGATGGTCTGCAGAGATTTTGGTCTCTATTTACACTAATCTTACATTAGTGACTGTCATATTACATTAGCAAATTTAATCTTTGTTAATGTGATATAAAGTTGCTAATACAATGACACTCATTATATTAACAACTTTTGCATCATGTTAGCAAAAGCAAAATTTGCTAACAGAATGCAAAAATTACCAATATGATGAGGTAATCATTATCATTATTCTCACATCTGATTATATTAAGCAGCTACTAACATTTTTTATGTGAAATCACTATTTGCACTGTGCTGGGATTTTCTAGCAGAATTTGGGGTGCCTAAATAGGAAAAAAAAGAAAACTTTTTAGAGATAGGGGTTTCCTTTTGTATTGTGATATAAATATCACTTAATCAAAGTCATTCTGAAATTATATTTCTTGACCTAGAAAACTCTTTTTCCATAGAACAGTAAACCATATAATGAGCTATTTTATGACAAAGTCAGTAAGAAAGTATAAAGAGAGCATGGATCACTATTGGTCTTTTATCACCTTTTGGTTTTGAAAAGTAATTTCACATTACAAGTCATATTTCATGGTATATAAGAACTTACATATGATTTCATTAAAACATGTTAATTCACTGTTATGATTGGCATTTTTTGTAGCAAGAGATACATGTATTTGGAGTGAGTTGACCCTGGCTGAACACCAGGTATCCACTAAGCCGCTCTGTCCCTCCCCTCTGCAACCAGACAGAGGAGAGAAAAAAACTAACAAAGGATTCATGAGTTAAGAGCTGGGAGAGGTCACTTACTGATCACCATCACAGGCAAAACAGACTCAAAATGAGGATATTAATTAAATTTATTACTAACAGGATCGGATCAGAGCAAAAGAGTGAGAAGTAAAATAATCTTAAAAACACCTTCCCTTCACCCCTCCTTCCTCCCAAGTCTACCTCCTCCCCCCCGCGGTGCAGGGAGACAGGGAATGAGGGTTATGGTCAGTTGTTTCTGCCACTGTCAGGGTGAGGAGTCCTTTCCCTCCTCTGGGTCCCTCCCAAGGGAGACAGTCCTTCACAAACCTCTCCAACATGAGCCCATCCCACAGGAAACAGTGCTGCACAAAACTGCTGTCCCATGGGTTCCTTCTCCATGGGGTGCAGTCCTTCACAAACAAGCCGCTCCAGCATCGGTCCCCCACAGGGCCACAAGTCCTGCCGGGGTAAACCTGCTCCAGTGTGAACTCCTCTCTCCACGGGCTTCAGGTCCTTGCCAGGACCTTGCTCCATCATGGTCCTCCCATGGGGTCACAGCCTCCTTCACGCATCCACTCGCTCTGGCATGGGCTCTTCCATGGGCTGCAGGTAAGTGTTAGAGTGGGAAAAACACAGAGAACATGTTGAATATATGCAGCAAAGGCAGACATCTTCAGCCAGCTGGAAGGCGGAACTTCCCAGTTATAAAGAGATCACAGAATCATAGAATGGTTTGGGTTGTAAGGGACCTTGATCATCTAGTTCCAATCCCACTGCCATGGACAGGGACATCTTCCACTAGACCAGGTTGCTCACAGCCCCATGCAATCTGGCCTGAAACACTTCAGGGATGGTTCATCCACAACTTCCCTGAGCAACCTGTTCCAGTGCCTCACCACCCTCATGGTAAAGAATTTCTTCGTCATATCTAATCCAAACCTATTTTCTTTCAGTTTGAATCCATTCCCCCTAGTCCTGTCACTACATGCTCTTGTAAAAGGTCCCTTTCCAGCTCTTTTGTAGGTAGGCTACCTTCTGGTACTGGAAGGCTGCAATTACGTCACCCTGAAGCCTTCTCTTCTCTGGACTGAAAAATCCTCATTCTCTCAGCTTTTCCTCATAGGAGAGGTGCTCCTTCCCTCTCATCATCTTGGTGGGCTTCCTGTGAACTCTCTCCAACAGGTTGATGTCATTCCTGTGCTGGGAACCCCAGAGCTGGACGCAGTGCTGCAGGTGGGGTCTCACCAGAGTGGAGTAGAGGGGCGGAATCACCTCCCTTCACCTGCTGTATTGTTAACCAGCCTGTATTGACCAAGAGTTGCCACCACCCAGGTGCAGCACCTTACCCTTGGTCTTGTTAAACCTCATGAGATTTCCATGGGCTCACTTCTCAAGTTTGTCCAGGTTCCTCTGGATGGCATCCCACCCTTCAGGAGTGTCAGTTGCACTACTCAGCCTGTTGTCACCTGCAAATTTGCTGTGTCCTCCCTTTGTCTATGTCATGAATGAAGATATTAAATGACACCGATCCCAGTATAGACCCATGAGGTATACTAGTTGTCACTGATGTCCTGAGGGACTCTGAGCCATTAAACATCCGGCCAATTCCTTATCCACCTAATAGTCCACCCATCGAATACATCTCTCTCCAATTTAGAGAGAAGGATTTTGGGGAGGATCCTGTCAAGAGCTTTACAGAATTTCAGATAAAAGATGTTCCCTTGTCCACTGATGTAACTACTTGCCCTTCCCTTGCCACTGATGTAACTACTCCATCATAGAAGGTTGGTCAGGCAGGACTTGCCCTTGTTGAAACCATGCCAGCTATCTTGAATCACCACCCTGTCCTCCATGTACCTTAGCAGAGCTTCTAGGAGGATTGGTTCCATGATCTTCCCAGGCACAGAGGTGAGGCTGAGAAGTTAGTAGATCCCCAGGTCCTCCTTTCTATCCTTTTGAAAGATGGGTACAATATTTTCTGTTTTCCAGTTAGCTGGGATTTCACCTGACTGCCATGACTTTTTAAATATCATGGAGAGTGGCTTGGCAACTATATCAGCCAATTCTCTCAGTACTCTGAAATGCAGCTTATTGGGTCCAATTGACTTATGTACATTCAGGTTCTTCAGGTGGGCATGAACATGATCTTTACTTATAGTGGGAATCATTTTGTTTCCCCAGTCCCCATTCTGCTGCCCATCCACTCAAGAGGAAGTGAGGTTGCCATAGAAGATTGAGCCAAAAAAGTTTTTGAGTACCTTTCCTCATCCACTGTTAACAGTTTTCCAGCACTATTTATCAGGGGAGTACACCTTCTCTGACCTTCCTTTTCTGGTTAACACACCTGTAGAAGCCTTAACGAGTTGTTCACTTAATCTTAAATCCATTTAAGGACCTGTAATGAGTTCAGCTGAAAGTACTTGAATTTTTCAATACTCCAAGAAGAGAACGACTGGCAAGAGCTTCACTACCGATTCACTCCTTAGCTTTTGAATTTACTCCTACCATAATACTATCCAACCTTCTGTTGCTGCTTTTAACTTTTAGAGAAAGTGCATAAGAATGTTCCAATTCAAAGCCAGCAAACAAAGAAAAGGGAAGACCAAGGAGTTATGTATTCTTTCTGTAGGGACTCAATCTTTTTCCTGTGCTACTGTGCTACAAACCACTGGAGAATCATAAAGCTGGGGGTGAATGAGTAAACAAAAGAAGCATGTCCTGCTACAGATCTTTATATGGAAGAGGAATTTCTTAGCAGCACAGGAACTCATATAGTATATGAGAGAATACTGTTTATCTAGTCTACTATTTTATCATTTAGAGTAACTGGTACCAAATACTTCCAAACCACATGTAAAATCTACAGTATGGTAACTATGCCTTATAAGTTGGATTATGATACTTGATATGTCATGTAAATTTTATTATACATAGTGTAACATGGTTATTCTGATTATCCTCAAAGATATTTAGTCCTTCTTTTGAGGGATAGATAGATAGATAGATAGATAGATAGATAGATAGATAGATAGATAGATAGATAGATAGATAATTATAGAGATTACATGTTGTGGGGAGGAATTTTTTATTTTAATCATTTTGTGTTTATCAGTTCAAAATGTGTTTTCTGTTCAGTTTATTGGAAATATCCTTTGTTTTATTCTATCTTCTATGTATCATTCATTATTTTATGTACCTTTTGTTAAATTTATCTGCTCTCAAAGCTAAATACTTATAATCTTATTAATCTCTCTTCAGATGTCCTTCTACTGAAATGTTTATGTTTCTATTATTCTCTTTTTAAGTAACAGATGACCAGAACGAAACACAATATTGAGTGTAAAACTTGGTCCATAAAGTTGCATAATGGCATATTACTATTTTCTTTATAAATTTATTAATTTTAGATTCATTTTTATTGTGTTCTAACATCTCATTTAAAGTCTTTAGCTGTAATGGGCTCTATACAGAGCAGGTGTTTTCACTGAGATATTTCCATTTCCTTTTATTGCCTAGTTAGAGTTATTTAAAGCTTCTGAATATACAGGAGTAGTTCCTTCAAAAGTGTGCTGCAATCTTTTGCTTGTTTGCATGAAATTTCATCTGTTGTTCTATTGTTCAATTGTCTACTCTCACACTCCTTCTGATCTTCTGATATAATAGCTGCATTTTTAACTGTTTTGACAGTGACACTCACTATTCAAGTAAAACACGTAGCAAATGGGAAGTCTGCAGATGCTTTCCACTGAATTACTTAGGTTAGATATGCATTTAACATGAACGAGTAAAATGTGGAAAGAAAGGTTAATAACCTGGACAGGACAGGATTTCTATGCCTTGCTCTTTCCCTCTCCTTTCCAGTACTTTATCTGAGGTAGAACATGGATAACTTCAGTGGAGAGAGAGAAGCTGTATTTTATTTGTTCATTAGGACATGGTGTCCTGTAAATAGTAATGTGAGTGGAAATGTCCTAAACATCTGACAAGAGAAGAACATAAAATTCTGTAAAAAAAATAAGAGATAAAAACTAGAAGAAAAGAAAATATGTATTCTGCTGGAAGTTGGCAACAGAGAAGGAAAGCAAGCATTTGTGTGAACTGCGACCCCAGGTACCATTCCTGGTTTTAGGCACAAAGTGAAAATGTCAGTATGGAAGTATTTTATGTACTTCTCTAAACACAAAGGAATATGCAAAGGTGGATATATTTATATATGAACATATAGTCAAAGGTCACATACAGCTTTGCTTAAATTTACCAGTAGTATACATTATATTTCACTCTAATTTTCTTTCTTTAGTATAAACCTATGTGTTTTCTTGTCTAGTAAAACAACTAACCTTGTTAAAGTGCATAATATTTTTATCTATTGGAAGTACTGCATCTGAATATGTTTTTCAAATTGAACTCATCTGTAGTGATACTCTTCAAGGACGGAAGGGTTAGCTGGCACAGGGGTGGGAGAAGAGTTGCTCATTAGGGAAGGTTTGTTATGTGGTAACATATAATTAAGGCAATGGTCACAGCTTATGTGACAGCAAACACTCTGGCAGTTGTTTGATTGCTGTCTGGGTCAGGAGATCAGTGCTTTGTACAAGATGTATCCACATTAGTGTGTTGGTGGACAGGTTAGAAAGCAAATTACAGCTGTCTTTCTTAGGCATATTACTGTCGAGGCTCATTGGTTTGGATTTTTTACTGTACATCAGCAGTAATATAGCTTCTGAAGACTTCATGTGACAGGTTAGGCATTTTATCCTTTGAGTAAACAGTAATCATGGTGTGAAGAAAGTGGAGCATTGGAGATTTTTCTCGTTCTTTGAGATTTCCATTCTTCCTTTTTAGTTTGCTCCAAGGGCTCTTTGGGGATACATATATTAAGCCCTTTAAATAGTTCATAATAAATCTTTGTCTCAGGTTGATTCTGACAGTTTTTTAAAGAGTCTTTTAAGAGACAATCCTCAATCATTTGTTAATCCATGGGGTGATCTTCAGACTTGGAGGAAAAAGAAACAGTGCAAGCTCCAGGATTGTGAAAATACAGTGTAGAAAAATTTTAACTAAGAAAAACACAGGAAATACTGTACCATGGAAATTTCACCAACCACATGATGTTATGACTGTGCCTAAATGATCATTCTCCAAGTTACACAGTTTGCCAACACTGAAGGTAGAGAAATGGGTTACCAAAAAATGGAAGAGAAATTATTATTGATCGTCTTATTCCTATTATCTTGGGTCTGGCTTTATTTTACTTAAAGCTTGAATTGAAGGGGCATTATGGGGGGAAAAATAATAATTGTTCTCATTATTAAAATAAAGCCAAAAAATCCTCTAGCATTTCTTCTGTTAAGTGCTTACCATTCAAGCCTTGTGATAAACATGCCAAAATATCTGCACTGTGCGCTGTTTTTTTAAAATGCTGTTTCCCGTGTAATATGACAGGTTCTGATTGTGTCTGTCAAAAACCTTCTTAATTCCACAGTGCAAAATAAATAAAGGCAGAAAATATAATAAAAGTAAGATGTCCAGTCTATTTGACATTTGATTTTACCAAATAATTTGAATGAATTGTTTCCTAAGAATAATATGCATGGCTGCAGCTCACTGAAACTACCATTAGGTTGGGGTTTTTTTCAGCAGCCTCAAGTCTTTAATTTTTGGAGATACTTGTACTCAACTCTTTTTGAATTTCAATGGCATAGAACTTGTCATTATTTTCAGCTTTTTTGTAAATTCTGCATAAGTCAAGAAATCTATAAATACTAACCTACCTGTGTAAGAACTGTTTTGGTGTATGTTAGGAATGTTTTTGCCATATTTTAATTTAATATGCTGTCCTGAGGAGAAAATGCTGTAACAGGAACAAGAAAGCAGTACCAATAATGGACAAAGCTATAGAGAAATCTGGACAGTTGCATGGGTCTCTTACCCCTTCTTCAGCCAGGAACATGAGTGTTGGAGGTGACGACTGCTGTTGGAAGCACTACCAGATGAGCAGGAGATCCCAATAGCATCAGCTATCTGCTATGCCAGCTGTGCTAGCAAATTCCTCAGCAGCAGCAGGATTAGCAGCCTGCCTGAATTCACCTTAGCCTGGACCGGGTCACAGAGTCTCTGTGTGACAGATGAGAGGGATCAATCGCACAGAGAATCTTGTGATGGTGGAAGTGTTAATAGCATTCTGAAATATGTTTGGATGCACAGGACATAACTATTTTCATGTTTAAATAATAGTTCTATTCACAGGATATTTTTAAGCGTTACTTGTTTGGCAAGGTAGGAAAAAGGCTATATTTCTTCATTTTTTCCATTGTTATTTTTCTTTAAAAAATAAAAGTGTTAGTCAAACATGTTTTTGATATGAATAAGTAGATTCTGTCTGAGTATGTGAAATTATAGGTTTTCTTATATTTTAAAAGTGTGACTTGATTGTTTTCTGAACTATGAAGCCATGTCATGATGCTTAGTACCATAACTACTGCTACTGTCCAGTAATGAAGTTATCTGTGAGCCAAGCATTAAACCCTATGATGAAAACATTCTTCTAGACAATTATACTCCAGACTGTGTGTTTGGGGGTTTGTTTTTGTTTTGTTTGTTTTTTAATTGAACCATTTTAAATTAGCTAAAAAGTTTGCTTATAAAGAAAATTATTTCTTGCCTCCCATACTTCAAAATATTTATAGAATATTAGTTTCCATTTGACACATAAATACGGATCCAGATAAGGTTCTAACCTGGAAACTGGAACAGTTTGGTAGAACCAATATAATTGAAATCCAAAGAACAGAATGGAAACTTGTTTGCAATTTTAAGCAGTTGTTCACTGTTGGCAAAATGAACCCAGATACTTGCTGTGTTTGAAAAATATGAGATCAAGCGATGCCACGATCTTACCACCCTCTTTCTTTTTCCATTTTCAGTGTGTGAATAGAAAGCGGTAGGTCAGGTGGTTCTCTGTGTTTATTGCTGCTAAACCAGTAAGCATTTCCCATTAGTGATGATCAGTCTGTGTTTGCACATGTA
Source organism: Sclerurus mexicanus (assembly GCA_013396755.1). Lineage (NCBI taxonomy): Eukaryota > Metazoa > Chordata > Aves > Passeriformes > Furnariidae > Sclerurus > Sclerurus mexicanus. The sequence goes on along the minus strand of VWZF01006848.1, from coordinate 663,118 downwards.
TGCTTGCCTGGTTTAAACGTATGCCCAGTAGCTACATACTTTCCTAGACAAGTTATTCAACAAGGTTGCACAATTTGTGCAAAGTGATTTTTTTTTTGTCAGGATTCTATACACATTGATACAGCAATCCAGTAGATACTAGCAACCAGTTACTGCCCCTTGGTTAGGCTGCATGGAAGATTCATGTATATAAAATAGTGTATTAAAGTAAACTTACAAAAGCAAAGAGCAATCATTGCAAATGTAATTTTTTCTTCCTCTTTGGAATTCTAATTTTAAAAGCATTAAAGAAGACAGCTGCTCATGCTGTGATATGCGCTAAACAGCCTGAAGGATGGAAAAAAATATATTTGTAGCTCATAATAACTATTGACCTTTCTGATATACAATGTTCTCTATGTTAGCTATTCTGTTCTATCAACAGTGAAGATTGAACATGACTTTTTAATAGAAAACATGGGGTTTCAAGCTGCTTTCACAAAGGTGTTTATGTATTGTTATTTTGTATTGTAGTACAAAGACTGAGTCCTGATGCCCTTTGTCTGACATCATGCTTGTCATAAAAAAGCCCCACTGTTACTCACTGTTTCATATGAGGAATTGGCTCATAACCATTTTATAGTCATGATAAAAGCATTGCTCCACTAGATTCAGAACACAGGTATTGAAAATAGAATCCCCCAAATATCCCAGCAGCACAAAAGGTATTTTCGGAAGAAATAGATTCCTCAAGTGGCTATATTTTCAGGGTATTCCACTAAGATTTAAAATACTCACTCTTTGCTTTCACACTGTTTGTTCCTTGGCACACTCAGGCTGCTGCATAATGGCTTTTGCTGGATGTCATGTGCTCTCAAAGACTATCTTTATGATACTCTGTTTTTTCTCTTGAACTTTCCTACTGGTTTTTTTTTGCTGAGTACAGACACATCCACTAGTAGCAGCTTGACTGTGGCACTTGTGTATGTTTCCCCGGAGTGGGATCATCCAAACATCGACTTTGCAGCATGAGGTAACTCAGCTGCTCTTCTTTCCCTCAGGGAAAAGCTTCACCAAAAGGCACCTCCCATTTGGCATATGAAAATCTGGAAAGCAACCTCTTTATTGTGCTTTTTAAGCCCAAGCAGGCTGGCAATGTTAAGCAACATCAGAAGGGACTTTTTAATGTTTGTTGGAGGGTTTTTATGCCATGTGCTGGGAAGGAACTTTAGTGGGCCATTATTGGCAGCTCTAAACCACAGTTATTTTCACAGCTATGCTCTGTAGTGTCAGTTAATGATTCACAAGTTACTAAGCAAGAACAGAAAACTAGGAAAAGAGAAAAAATACCCTCAGTTGATCTTTCTAGGGCATGAAAGAGGGGGAACAACATCAGCATTTGATGGCAGTTTTGTGCTGAAACAAAATGCTCAAAATTGTTTACAAGAAGTTGCTCAATAAGGATAGCAATCATTTAAGTTGTGGAAACCAGCCACATCTCAGAGGAGATTAAACACCTAGTCCCGTATTCCTCACAGGCCCATAAAGCTGTTGGGTAATTCAGTGAAATTTTTGCCCTCAAAACTAGTCAGTGTCCATTTTTTCCCTTTGCTGTTTCCTCATTTCCCAGTTTCTTTCCTTAAGAGAGGATAGATATACTATTGTTTATGGTCCTGTACTCTCCTAATATCAGGATGTCTCCTATTCATTGGATGTGTTCTGTTTCAAACTTTATTAGAATTGCTGCAAAGTAAGTAAACAGTAAGGAAATGATACCATTGTGCTAATTTTCTTCGGGACTTTCACTGAACCTTGAAATTTTATGAGTGTTGCTGATTTCACACGGAACCAAGTCGACAGGTCAGGTCAGTTTATTTATTCCATTGCTTAAAGTAAATTAACTTTAAATGTAAAAATGTAAAAGGAAGTTTGAGCTTCATATGCAGTATGGTTTATGTACCACTCACTCACTAGACCATAACAGCTCTTTGAGAGTTGTTCTGGTCTATTGGATAAGTATGGATGCATTTGCGAGTGTTTAGATAATGGATTGAAGCCCAGTAGACTGTAACATTTCCAACGGCTTTTCAGAGTTAAAGTTTCCTACCATGATTAGTTCTGTTAATAACAAATCTTTATTATGTTGTTTTCAAACAGACAAAAAAGCTTTATGTATTTCATAGATCACTGACCTACCAAAATTTGTTGTAAAATCTGCCTTTCAACATTATAGAGTAACAGAAATCTTATTCATAGCTTCATCCTGGCAATACTTTATTTATAACTCTATCCTGGCTCTTAACTCATTCTTTATTTTACCATATATATAAAGAGTTCTGTGGGATAAAGTTTATATGGGAAGTAAATTGCACATGTTGGGAATTAATAGCCTGATAAGACATGTCTCTAGAATAGAAGAAGAAGAAATATAAGGAGATGCAGAAGAAGTGAAGCTTTGAGAGGCATTAAATAAAGTAATACTTGACCTTATCCTGAGCTGCATCAAAAGCAGCATGGCCAGAAGGTTCAGAGAAGTGATTCTGCACCTCTGCTCTCGTGAGACCCCACCTGGAGTGCTGTGTTCAGCTCTGGTGTCCCCAGCACAGGAAGGACATCAATCTGTTGGAGCAGAGTCCAGAGGAGGGCCACCAAGATGATTAGAGGGATAGAAAACCTCTCATACTAGGAAAGGCTGAGAGAATTTGCTCAGCCTGGAGAACAGAAGGCTCCAGGGAGAATTTATAGCGGCCTTCCAGTATCTAAAGGGGGCTACAAGCAAGCTGGAGAGGGACTTTTTACAAGAGCGTGTAGTGATGGGACAAGGAGGAATGGACATAAACTGAAGGAGAGTTGGTTTAGATTAGATATGAGGAAAAAATTCTTTACCATCAGAATGGGGAGACACTGTAAGTGTTCACCCAATAAGTTGTGCATGCCCTATCCCTAGGAAGTGTTCCATGCTGGATTGCATGGGGCTGTAAGCAACCTGGCCTAGTGAAAGGTGTCGCTGTCCATGGCAGGGAGGTGGGAACTAGATGATCTTTAAGGTCCTTTCCAGCCCAACCCATTCTATGATTCTGTGAGTCTATGACTCTTTGTCCGTAAAGAGTAGTTCAGATTACTTTGATTCTGCAAGGATAATAGAACATTCAAAAAATTCACTGTATAAGACTAGGGAATGCCCGTCAATTAATTTTTACTTTGGTTTCTTCTACACAAGTATAGCCAGTACATGGGCATAGTCTGAATTAAAAAGCAAACAAGGTAAGCTCAATTATATGTAATACTACAGGATAACTTTTCAAGGTATGGCTTGTTTCTCTGCAGATCCAGCCATTTGTATGCCCAAACTATAATATGCATGTAGTAATGTTTGCACTTGTTAAATATGCGAACTAGGCATTAACAATACAGACTAGTATAGTTTGGACATTTAAATTTTGTTGTTTGTATGTGTATGGTAGTTGTGTGAGACTGTAACTTATCTTGCCAGTAACCGCATGTACAGTTTTGCTTATACATTGTTCAAACAACATTAAATTCCCTTAGAGAACTCTGGATTACTTTTGCATGTAGTTAGTATTAAGTCTGGTGTATTTCATGGAAGAACACAAGCACATTTCAAAGGTTGGTGTAACCATATACACCAGATGGAATGTAGGCATGCATAACTAAATCCCTAAACAACAGGCCATAAGGGATGCTAAAAATTATAAAATAATAATCAGCAACTATGGTTACAAGCTCTTCAGGAGGGATAGGCAGGGCAGAAGAGGCAAAGGAGTGGTACTGTATGTAAAAGAAGGGTTAGAATGGGAGGAATTCATAGTTGATAGTGGCCCAGTTGAGACCCTCTGGATAAGAATCAAGGGGCAAACAAATAATGTGGATGACATCATGGTAGTCTGCTATAGACCTCGCAGCCTGGACAGTGATGCAACAAATTATTCTTTGAGGAACTAAGGGACACTTTTAAGTCAACTGCCCTTGTCCTTTTGGGGGACTTCAACTTGCCAGAAATTAACAAGGAGCATCACACAGCTGGGACAACCCAGGCCAAAAGATTCCTGAGAAACCTGGATGACAACTTTATGGAACAGCTCCTGCAGAGCCAGCTTGGAAAGATGCTCTTCTTGATCTGCTGCTTGTCAACAGAGAGGATCTTTTGAGCAAAGTGGAGATTGTTGGCCATCTTGGCCACAGTGACCATGAAGTGATCGAGTTTAAAAATCTCTGTTGACAGGAGGAAAAGTGCCAGCAAAACCTCCGCTCTGGACATGAGAAGAGCAGACTTCAGGCTGCTCAGGGAACTAATAAGCAAGGTCCCCTGGGAAAATGTTTTCGCAGGTGCTGGGGTCCATCAGTGCTGGTCACTTTTCAAGCATCACCTCCTAAGGGCACAGGAGCAGGCAATTCCCAATGTCAGAAATCAGGCAGGTGATGCAGAAGGCCAGCTTGGCTGAGCAGGGATCTTCTCTTGAAAATAAGTGAAAAAGGAATATGTATGCCCAGTGAAAGTAAGGTCACGTGACATGGGAAGAATTCAGAGATGCTGCTTGCTACTGTGGGAAGAAAATTTGTGCAGCCAAAGCTCAGCTGGAGGTGAAACTGGACAGAAATGTGGGGGGACAATAAAAGGAGTTTTTTCAAATACATTAATGGCAGAAATATCATTAGCCTGTTACAGAATGAGGATGGTCACGTCACAAACAGGGACAGAGACAAGGTAAAGGTGTCTAACACTTTCTTTGCCTCTGTCTTCAACACGGATGATGAACCAAGGGCGTCTCAGTGCCCTGAGTTAGAGGACCATGACTGCAAGAATGATCAACTCCCAGTTGACCCTGAAATTGTGCAGGATCTTCTGCTCCAGCTGGATCCCTACAAATCTATGGGGCCTGATGGGATTCATCCAAGAATCCTCAAAGGCCTAGCTGATGTCATAACAAAATCTCTATCAATGATTTTTGTGTGGTCTTGGGAATCCAGAGAGGTACCAGATAACTGGAAGCGGGCAAACGCTGTCCCGATTTTTGAGAAGGACAAGAAGCAGGACCCTGGAAACTACAGCCCTGTCAGTCTCACTTCAGTAAAGTTATGTTTTTAACCTGGACAGCTTATAGCAAAAATATTATTCCACAGCTCCTTTTAGAAACAGTACTGCCTTGGAAGAATGAATGAGTGTCTTCCTCACACAATGTTAAATAAACAGTTCAGATAGTCCTTGGTTTTGCAAGCTACTGAGCACACCAGCAAGACCAAGAGAGCACCTAGAAATTTGCTAGCTCTGTGCTCATCAGTTCGTCTCCAGGCAGGCTCCCAGTGTCCATAAATAGGCTCAAGTGGTTAATCCAAATAGTCCAAGGATCTTCAACAGTTTTCTAGACCAAGTTTTAGCTTCCAGTACTTGCCTATGTTGAGCCTGCAATCACCCTGAACCCACATCCACTTAAACCATGCATTTGCACAAGTGCGAAGTATAGTAACTTACACTTACTGGAAATAAATTTTCTTAACTTGTAGCTTTTGAATTGTATTTGCTGGGCAAGTAGTTGTGAAAATCTATCTTTTAGCTTATAAATTGATCAAATTTGATCGCTAAGATACTGAGAGAGAATGATCTTGGCAGTAGTGCTTTTTTGAGAGTCACTTTTCTGATTGAAGACAGTTGAGCACTCAAGGCTAAATTTTCCTAGAAAGTCTTTTAAGGCCTGGTTACAGACAACAAACTGAACAGAAAAAATAGAAACATTTACTAAAACGCATCTAATCCAACTGAAAATGATAGATTTGTATTATCTAATTATTCATCTGAACATAATTATTCTCAGTTACCTATGCAAAGGTATAAAGACATAAAGAAAATGTAAGAAGAGTTTTGCAAGTGTAGAAGATAATATGGAAAGAGAGCTCCCTTTTTCTTACTGTTTTGTATGTTGTCCTAGTTTGTTTCTCTTAGGAGCTGGCTGTTCAGTTGGTGTTTGAGAATGTCTCTTAAAAGCTGTATGGATGTTTTCATGGAAGTGAAATGAAAGTCAGGTGAAAACTTCCTTAAGTGCTACAAAATCAAGAAAATCCAGTATGTTATACCCTAAGATTTCTTTCCACCAACACCCTGAAATTCCTTGTTGGTGTTTGGTTTTTCCTCTGCAGCTTCTGGTCCTCCCAAGAATGAGAAGCCTATCTTTTATCTGTTTGGCATGTGAAAACGCAGCTTTTGCCTCTCAATTATTTTTAATGCATGTCAGGAAAAAAAGAAAAAGAACAGAAGTTGGTGAGCATTTATTCAGCCTACTGTGGCAGCTTTTTGTTATTTAAGACATAAATCAAATTTGGAACTTCTTTTTTTCATGGGGTACAAATTGTTTATCTGAATTTGAATGTGCCTGTGGATTAGTCATAAGGATAGTATGTGTGTTATTGCTATGTAAGAGCAATTATTTGCATTGTTTTACATTGTTTTGCTCTATAGCTTTAAGGTAGTCAGACTTCACAGAGATACACAGTACCTCTGTGAATCACTGCAGGATTAGAGCCATGGACCTCAGCCCTCTAAACAGTTTTGGGCGTGTCTCATCAGAATATCAGAAGAACTCTTCCAGCATGTGCGTGGCTGGTTTCTGGGGTCTGAGCCCAAGATTGTTCCCCAGGCAAAACCCATTGAAGTCTCAGAACTACCAGGCTTCTTCACAAAGAAATACTTAGAAGAAGATAACTAAATAATTTTGTGAATTGGGTGCTGGTTCATACTACCTTCCCATTTGGTTCTGTAGCTCTTATTTAACCTTTTTAACATTTGTGACACTTTTATATGGGTATAGTGGATTGCAGCTTCATGCCTTTTGAAATGGACAATGCATTCCTAGTGTCTAGAAATCTAGAAATCTCATCCTGCATTATCGGCTTTGGGAATGGAAAAAGAGGTTTATTCCTTTAGTAGTATCTGCTGAAGATATTTAAGGACACACAAAGGCGAGTGCTTTCCCAACAGAGTACAGTTACCTGCTTTGCGTAGACAATCCAGACTTACTTTTTATACTTCTAAGTGTGACAGTGTAAAATATTTTCATTCACATGCAGTAAGCATTGACTTTTATCACATAATTAGCATTCTGAACTCACAATTTCAGAAGTTTATAACTCAACAGTAGGTTTAAATTCAGGCCAGGAGCCCTATTTTTCAGTGCAAAAGACATCTTTAGTTTCTACTGTATGAAGCCATGCAGACCTTGTTTATTTCAGGCTTTTTTAAAGGTCTTATATTACAAATTTAAAAAAAAAAATCCAAAATGCATTGCTAGAGTTTCTTTCTGATGTTCCTCATATTGCAATCCTTCTTTGACATAATTGGAAAAAAAACTGAAAAGGCTGAGTGATAGGCATTTAAAATCAACCCCTGAGAACTCATAATGGACCATATTCCATATATTCCTGTGCAAATCTCACTGACATCAATGGATGTGTTCTGTACACATCCTATTTTTAAAGTCCTGCATGCATAATCACCATTAACATTGTTATAGTATCTGCCGTGGGTGGGTGCAACTCTGAATGCAGATTTGTACTGTCAGCCATAATGTTTCTCTCCTGAGAGAAATTCAAAATGCTGTTCATAAGCTGTTCTGGACTTTTTAGCAACTAATCCCATCTCACACATACACTCTCAGGTACTTTTTGTTAAAGAAAATCAAACACTTCAGAATACATATTTATATGACAGGCACTGTTCCAGTCTGTTGGATAAATTATATGCATTTTATAACATTCACTTACAGAGATGTATACATTTGTATATGCTATAATAATAGCAAAACTACGTTAAACATGATATATGGTTACCTGAGCCTATGAAATGTCAATGTCAATACTTACTGTATGTCAGATGTTTTCCTTTCTTTCATAAAACTGTGTATGAAAGAGAAAATTTAATTGCAGTTGCTTGAGAATGGTACATATGTATTACAGCCTGATCTTTTTTCAGGCATGAGGTATTATGTGTTTAACATTACTTCGATGTGTTTAGGTAATTACCATTAGAACACAGGAAGATATATTGTACTTATTGCCTGTGCTAGAGCATGATGTGCTGGACTACAACAACTATGCTTGTTAAGCTGATTTTAGCATTTCTTTACACAGCAGGAAGCACCCATGCTGTGGTTTCTTAATGTACTCTTTAACTACTGCACTGTACTGTACAATAAAAATAATAATTAATCATGATCCTCATTTTACCAGTGCTGCTGCTATCCCAGTGACTCAGGCTGCTGTTTTGGGGTTTCACTATCCCATACCCTGAAACACATATATTTCCTTTCAGAGTTTTATTTCTTATATTATATTGCTGAACAGAGCTGAATTTTTTGAGGACAAGTTTGTTGCACGGATTGTGATGGCTTCGCATTTGTTCGGGTCTCCAATGACCCACACCAATAAATGTGAAACAACAGTAGAATGGCATACTTTCCCATTTCCACCAGGATGAAAAAAATACTCTAAATTAAGTCTAACCTTAAATGTATAATCTGTCCTTGGGAGCAAAAAAAAAAAAAAAATGGATATAGCATCTTCAGGCTCTTGGCATCCCTTACGAGAAAAAATTGGTTCTAAGGGTCTCTGATCTTGTGTTTTAGTAAAATAGAACTGCACGGCTGACTGACAGTTCTGATCTAAAGCATTTACGTTTAAGTTTTGATCTCTCTGCTTTTGATTAAAACTAATGAGCTCATTTAATTCAAAATGGGAATCTCTGATAAGAGAAATAAGGTTGATGTGATTGGATTAGAGGGGCAAATTAAACTCTTAGAGCAGAAGTTTGTGCTTATATAGTGTATTAAAAAGCTGTTGGCGTATTATGGTGTGTTAGATGATGAGAAAAATTTCATAGTAATTCATATTTAATCAGAAGAAATGAAAGTACTAAATATAACATAGCTCTGCTTTTCCCTCGAGTGATAAAGAGCTGTACATTTAAAATGACATGGAATTCATGCTCTCTGAAACAAAAAACTCTTAAGAGAGACACTAAAGAAAGGGGCACTCTTGTCAGTTATTACAGTAGAGCTGAAATGTCACAAACACAAGACAACTTGACCACATTAAACCAAGGACAATTCAATATAAACCTTAGCTCACAAATAGGTTTGTTATGCAGTTGTTATGACTGCATAACAAATGCTTTTTAAATACTTGAACACTTTCTACCAGTAGTTTGTATGGTTTTCCTAACAATAGCAGAATAATTTCAAAATAATTTTTTTATTTCATGTTAATTCCTCACTCAAACTGAAAGTCTTTTTATTATCTCCAATAATGCTTGTTTATTGCAAGCTGCTCCAGAATTTTCCCATTAACAATATTTTGGGGAAATGTTTATCAGGCCTAAAAAATAGCAATAATAAAGATTGTCTAAAAAATATCTCAGTGTTGACTGGGGTTGTTTTATTGTCGTTTATGTAAACTAAAAGTATTTACCATATTAAGTGGCTGCAATTGAGGGAGTGAGAAGCATAGATGAGAGATATAGTTAGTTGTGAGCTAGAAATATCTCTTCAGATGGACTAAAAAGGTATTTTATTGATGACTAATTAATCACCAATAATTGCTGATGATTATAACAATAATAATAATATGTGTCATTTACTTGAGAATTTTTGCCTACAGGCTGTTTAGTGCTTTACTGAGAATAAAGTTCCTAACTCCCCCTCAGTAATGGGGCAACCAAGGCACTCAAATCCAGTAGTGATGCATCCTATGTATCATTGCAGTGAAGGAGTAGAATAGGAAATAAAAGCTTGCAGAATTTGCAGCCTATTTCAGGAGTCAGAATTGCTATCTCAGTGATACTTTGCCTTTCACAAAACACTGAAGAATTGTTTTTAAAACAATGTCATACCTTACTTAACAAAAGAACTCCAGTTATAACAAAATTGTGCAAGAAAGAGTTAATGAGACAAATATCTGTTAAAAATTCAATGGGAAAAGTAACTTGAAAATGAGATTTACTGAGTATATGTATATTTTTCAAAAATTTTTTGCTAAATAAACATTTTGTAAATGAGGTAGATTGATTACAACACTCTCAGCATCCATCAGTCATTTATTTTTAGTGAGTTCAAGGATTGCACCTGAAAAATAGCTTAGAGGGGATGTATAAAATCTAAATTATGTGTATATGTATTTTTTCTATTCCCTAGTGGAATCTACAAGCCCCAGTTTACTAACCACTGACAACACTCTAGAGCGCTCTTTTTTCATCCGAATGAAATCTACACTGACCAAGCGAGGAGTGCACATCAAATCGTCAGGATACAAGGTAAGGGCTGCACTGTAGCATGAAGTATTGACCTCTTAAAATTATGTTCATTCATGTTCCAGGAACACCTTAATCGACAGAGAAAGGAGCTATTTCACATTTGCATATGTCTCATTCCTTTTGTTAAAGAATCATTAATACAGTATTTCCAGCCTGAGGTTTGACTTTGGTACTACACCTCCATTAAATTGATTGTTATTATGATAAACATTGATGATAACAGCATAATAACTTGCAAAAGAGCAACAGTTCTAAAGTAAAGGTATCTTTTACTAAAAGAAGTGAGTCATTGTAACATCACTTTTCTCATAGTGGAAAATTACTGCTCATTTCATCTTTGGGTTATGTTTTTTCCCAGAGAAGGTAGGATTTCTCCATGCAGACAGAATGCTAGAGCAGTTTCATTTTGCTACCATTCCAGCTCAAGGAAACAGCAAGCCGCAATGAGTACTTTTCCACCATTTTTCTTTCATTGTGTGTCTGAGGGGCATCTGCTGCTGGGGATCATATTTGCTGGATTTCAGACTCTTTTAAGATATGAAAGTCTCTTGTTCCTTATCAGCGGTAATCTCATTTTTTTTCAGTCATATATCGCTCATAGTGCCTGTAGCTATCAGTGGCTTTGCAGTATACTAAAACTAGAAAGAACAGCACATTTTTAACATTGTCAACTTGTGGAATGAAATATGTCATCCATTAAGTTTCATACAAGATAAAAGAGTGGTGCAAGAAAGCAAGTCTGAGAATGTGTGTGTATTTAAAGAAGTTGCTTGTCAATATTCATTTAAAACTTTCACAAGCAGTTTTTTTTCAGTTTGCAGATGAAGCTTTAGAGGAGCTTTAAAGTAAAATTCCACAACTCATTTTCCCAAAAAATTCTCAGTGAATATAGCATTGTCATACCTGAGCAGTAAAAACCTGGTAGAAATGTCTTCTTTGCAAGTAAATGACTGATAGTCTTTCTGTTAGAGCATTTCTGGGTCAAGACAATTAAAGTAGTTGGTAGTAAAAGTTTTAAGTCCAAACCAGTGGTTTCTTAAGGCACCACAGGTTTTGATCAGTGTCCTGCTTAATTGTCAACACCCAAAAGTACTGAGTACTTGTTCATGCTGACCAGTTATAAGTCTTGGGAGGTATCAAGACAGGAAGTTTTGAAAGATCACATATCATTTTTAGCCAGTTTTCCTGGACACAGTGAATGGATAAAAACTATGGTAGTCAACAAAACGGTCTGTAAGTAATGTATTTGCGTTCTTCCAAATTTTTTCATGAGGCAAATAAGCATGAGCAGCTTGACTAAAATTGCATAATAATCTACAAGCCCTAGGCAGGTGTAAAAATAGATGTGTGGTTCCTCTGCTTTTTGATGGTTTTAAGAATTTTGTAACTGACGGTGTTTGGCTGAATTTAGCTGTGTACAGCCATATTGATTGTACTTTTGACAGTTTTTCAAAAGCATGGTTATTGGCCCTCCGTATTTTATGGAAGAATCATTATCCACAGCCTCAGCAAGCCCCCCCCAAAAATAGTGCATTCATTTTAGAAGAGTTGGATCAAGTGAATAGCCTTTTAACTGAATGTTATGAACTGCTTTGTTTAAACATCATTCTCAGTCGGTGTATCAACAAGAATAATAAAACTTAACTGCTATAGTGACTGTCACTCACACTTCTAGGAACGTTACCAATTTAGTCATTGGTTTTTAAAAGTCCAGCGCTAGAATAAACTTAAGGTTTCTTGAATTTATTAAGGTAAGTATTTTATCAAAATTAAAAAAGATCCATGAGCCTTATAGGTATGCATCTATAAGAAATTATCAAAGGGAAGAATTGTTGCATAATATTGACAAAGATAATGGGAAAATCTGGCAAAGTTCTGCATCAGAGGTCCCTGGAAGGACTCCAGCACTTACTCAGGAAACCCTACACATGCTGGAATCATGTGCAGCAGAGTTCCTGCAGGAAATCCTCACGGGGCAGGCTGACTCAGGAGCCACTCTTTAAACCCTTCAGAATACGACAGAGCACTGAATTTTCCATCTGCAAAAAGCAAGGGCTCTTGGGTAACATCTTCCTTTGAGCTGTTCTGTCACTGTGGGTGGGTAACCCTCCTGAATCAGCATACAATCATTCATTGGTGGCAGTGAGCTAGGAACTCTGTATGTTAGGAGACAAATGTTTAGCTCTGTCAAAGATATTCAGCTCCCTGTGGATTCAGTCCTCCACAAGTGATAATTTTTTTTTCATTTTTGTGAAGCAGTTGTAGCTTGATCCAAACTTTTACTGAGCTCAGAACCACTTTCCCCTGCTTTGAGGACTGCTGGTGAATGTCTTCTGTAGACAGCAAATGAATGAGGTGCTCCACAAGGTACTTAGCCAATTTTCAGAATGAGGGATCTCTGCCTTATGAAAATCACATAAAAGTGAAAACACTCAGAAAAAGAAATTGACTAATCATTCAAGTTGATCTAGTCAAGACTAATTTTCTATCAAAAGAAATATTGAAACAGAAATCAGACTGATAAACTCACACACCAAAAACTTACAAAATTCAGAATATATTATAGCTATCTAAGATGTGTACTGGAGTGAATTACAGTTTTTTCACTGCTGAGAATGTATCACATCTCTACCTTTTTTCATTTTTTTTTTCATTAGTGAAAGGCAGTTTTGTATTTAATTTGGATTTTATCTCAATTTTATCTCCTTTTCCATTTGTTTTCCTCCATTTAAGGATCACAATTCCATCCCCTTAAGTTATCCCACCTTCAGTTTTTCTATTGTCTGACTTACTCAGGCATATGTCCAAGGTAGTTTTAATTCAAAATTACTTTGTTCAGGTCCAGTTATACATTTCTTACGCCTGTGTAGTACTCTATGATTGTTTTGTCATGTTTATATGCATGTCAGATTGTGCTAGGATTTTTGTTGTTCAAACTCGTAGGACCTGATAGTGGCCTCTTGAGCAAAGCATAACTAATGCAATCAAGAAATAGCCAAAGTCTCAAGCATCATCAGAGCCAGTAGTTGCCAGTATTTCCAGGTCATCTTCTCATCAGATGTGTTAGTATAACCATACATACTCCTCTACTGTTTTATGGAGTATACCTCTCATGATAAGCTATTACAAAAGTGGATAAGCAAACGTGAGGAGATTCCCTTGTACTTTTACTGTCACCATGGCAATCTCTGAATTTAGATAACAAACATCTGTTTTCTTGCCCTTTTCCACTAAGTTGGCAATCACATTTCTTGGAGACCCATCATCAGAGTTAAGGACATCTTAAAGAACCTTCAGGCTGTCCCTTCCAGTGGACATACTGCACAGCAAAGAGTAAATTTATATATATATAGAAAAAAAAATTGATTTGACAAGTTCAGCTTAGAAATTTTGATGTTTTGTTGCACATCTAATGTTTGCCTTTCAATAATGGAGGATGCAAGTTTGGTTAGCTATACCTCATACATCAGTTGCTGTATATCAAAATATTTTGCATAATATTTAAAACCCCAGAAAATTGTTTTTACAAATTAGTCCTTGTAGTCCCCATGAATTCATCTTTTTGTTTTGTTCAATGGTATCTTCTTACCAACTTGTTTAAAAATAAACATTCTCTGAGACTACATTCTCAGATTTCATATTTAAAATCATAAAGTTAGAATTCTTTGAATGCCAGTTCTGAGGACGGAACTCTAAATTTCTTGTTGAAATTTTATGCCTGTCACAGTTCTAGTATGAGTATTTTTCATGCTATTCCTGCCTTTATTCTCCCCTGAAATTAACTTTTCTTAGAAGAACTTCAAGAGTTGGGCAAGATTTGTAAATCTCAGTTGTGCATTTGAATTAAGTGCAGTTTTTGATAAAAGTTTTTGAGTCAAAAACTCTGTTAGAAAGGTAGAATTATGCCATTGCACTCACCTTGTGATACTGTTCTCTTGGTGCAATCCAAAATTGTAATTATTGTTTCTCATCCAAGTGAAAGATTCACCTGGAATTCAGAAACAAGGTGTCCCTATTTCAAAATCACTTTAAGGTCCCAATATATCATGGTAGAAAACCACCTTCCTTTCAGGGGAATAGGAAGGAGGTGAAAAGAGAAGGCAGGTGGGTTTTTGCATAATAGTCTAATGATTAGTACATTTCTTTGATGTAGGCTATGTCAGATTTAGATTTAATTCACTTTTCTGCCTGAGGGAATTCACATATCCCACTTTCCAGCTTAGCCTAAATTTTTTTCTCCTCCTCTAATATTTTTCCCCCTTGAAAACTTCTCTGTCAAGGATTTTGCTCTGTCCCTGAAAGGTGTCCTGACCTTTCTCTGTAGGAAGAAAGAAAACTGCAGAATTTAGTATTTCATCACATGGCTACTGCCACACCTCCTTAATTGAGTGAAGAAGGAATAAGAAACCAACATCAGGAAGCATTATGTGAAGAGTTTTCTAAATGTCAGCACATACATTCCCCAGACTTTTCAGCACTGGGAAGACTTAAAGGTAATTTGTCAGAGAGAAAGAACTGATCGAGAATTCACCCATGTAAATCGATGACCTTTTAGTCAAAAGGAAGTCTCTTAGCTAGTAAAGATGCAGCATTACTTATAAAAGAACGAAATACTAATGGGCCAATCTGAATCTTATGAAGTATATACTTGTAGATATAAAGATATGGTTCAAGAAAAAATGGTCTGCAACAGGATTAAGAAGACTAGACTTCATTTTATGCCTTGCTGTAGAACTGTGAGATTCTATTAGGAGAGCTGTCTGGAAAAGCTTGGTTCACATTCAGCATCTAAATACATTAACCAATTTTTTAAAGTGTTCACTAACTACTAACTCCAGCTTCTCAAAAACATTTTCAGGGCTGAGCATCTTTTAAATGGGATTTATAGCACTGTTCTACCATCTGGAGACACGAATACGTTAAGCATTCACTATTGCAGTAGCACTAATGAAATTAACCAGTTAGTATTATATAAAAGCTCTTTTTAATAGCAGTCTTCTTTAAAAGAAAGGTTCAAGCTTTGACCATTCCTCATGATGACTGCAGCTGTAGTATTCCTGACACCTGTATCAGGATGTGTTTCTCTTCAAATACTGTCTCAAATGTTCATATGGCCTCAGAGTTGTGGTTTTGTTTCAAATTGGGTAAATGGGAAATCAAAAAACTGGATTCTGGAAGGAAAAAACCCATAAAATTGAGTAAAGACAGATTATTTTCTGGAAGATTTTTTATTTTCATAAATTCAGTTATCAAAGTATAAGGCATATAAAAAGATAATATTAACGTCAAATTAGCAGCAATTCCCTTTGGTTCCGGTTTTTCAGAAGTATAATTCTGAAAACTCTTTTCTTAAAAGTCAGTGGATATGAGTGAGAGAGAAAACTGTGATATATAATAATATTGAAAATGTTCCAAACCAAATCTGGTATTCTTTTAAGAACAAAGTGTTATTGAGTCATAGATATATAAAATGTTTGATACACTTTCATAAGTAGCAATAATTGTCTAGACGTGTAAACTAACAATGCAGTGTGAGTCCCACTGTGGTGTTAATAGACAGAGATCTGTGAGTAGGGTGAGAACAAGGAGATCTCACCAGAGAGGGAACCAGAAAATACTTCTTACTACGCACTGGGAGAAAGGTATCATACTCCGAGGTGGGAATGCCTAAGGAAAGATAGAAGTCTTCAGCCCACGCTGTTTACCTAAGTTATCCACCAATGTTGTTTGTCACTGTTTACTGTTAATAATTGAGAATATGCCTCCCATAGGGGCAAGGAAAAGCACACAGTGCTCTGTGAAGAATCACCCGCCGGAATTTGCTCTAGGACAGACGTATGCTGCTGCCCACGTCTGCTTCACTTGGCCATTTTATAGCTGCTGCCATTGGATATTTTGGCCCACCTCCTTTCCATAATTTAAAGATCGTTTTACATGTGCAAATGCAGACACTATTAACTTTAACTATCTCTACTACTTCCAGCACTTCACAGTTTTTGTCCAAAGTGTGCTAAGAGTAGGCTCATACATTGATTTCCACATATTTTTTAAACATTTACCTTTTAGCCAGTTCTTACCTGTGCAAAGCATTATGCTTTATTGGCTTTTTCCTGTTGTTTATAATGTCATTTATATTAATGAATGTACTTTTACAACACTTCTCTGAGACTGGAAAGTGCTGACATACCAAGAGATCAAGTAACTCGACAAAGATAACAATGGCTGTTTGTGTCAAAGCCAAATGTGATTACGTGCTGTACTTCATCCTTGGTCTTTCTTCCCAGTGCATGAATATTGTCAAATCAGCTCTGTGTTCCAGCACATCACACTTCATTTTCTCAGGCTGGTACTTCCTTTGTTTTGATGGTTGCCCTGAATAGGCAAAATGAGATGCCGAAGAAAAAAGTACTTGGCTCAGATATTGTGAAGTTTAGCTGAACTTTAACAACAACAGCCAAAAAAATCCCAAAAACAAAACAAAAACCCCACAACAACAGAAACAGAAAAAGGCAAACTCCTGCTCTCAACTGGCCTACAACTGACTGTAGTAGAGCTACTCCAAAATCCTTTTCTTCAGAAAGAAAATGAAGCAACGTATGAGCTTTTTCCTGCTCCTTAGATTTAGGCCAGGGGAGCTTCCTGAGCCTGCCACTCCTGACACCTTGTTGTGGGAGAGGAGCAGGGCTGGCAGCATCCCCCCTCCTCATCTGGCAGCTGGTCTGGCTTCTTACAAACTTTTTTGTTCTTATTTCAAGACTACAGAGAGACTTTTTTTCCAAGTTGATAAATATTTTTTCGCATCAACTATAGGTGTCTCCACCTAAAGACCTCCAAACTTTGCTAACTACTGTGAAGCAATACATGTAATAAATAAATGTAAAATTGGTAGGGAATCATTATTCACTGCAGCTCGTTATATTTGATCAAAGTGTGATTAGAAAATCAAAATGCTCCATTCGCTTATGCAGATAGTACCTCTTTGCATCTGCTATTCACTGTCTACATGAATAGGTGGTTGCATAAGTTTCAAGGCTCATCATTTTCTGAAAAGCTAAATTTATTAATGCGATTTGCTGTCATATAAAGCAATGTTCCTCTGTACTTTCTCATTTGACAAAATGGGAGAAAAAAAGGGACAGAGCATTTCAGTGCCCATCACCAGTGTGGCTGAAGCCACACTGTGAACGAGAACCATCACACGAGGCTTTCATTCCCTGACTTTACCTGGTGCAATGACTTCTGGATAGTAACCCAAACACTGATTTGCTCGTTTTACCTTCTAGAACAGAAAATTGATTGTGAGTGTTTCAGGCCATGTTTCCTAGAAAGAGTTACCATACTGTAAATGTCCTTTTTCTTTACTCTCTGAAGGGCATATTCACCACTATATAATGAAGTAAGCCATTGTGCTTCTGTTTCTGAATGTTTAAGCATGCCTCTTGATTTGTCTGAGGAGGGGTGTGTAGTTGAGCTCATCTGCTTTACCCTGTGGAGAAGACAGAATATAGATGTTTAGTGGAAAGAGTTTCAGTTTCTCTTTTTACAGCATAATTAGGAAGCTGTCATTCTGATAATAATAATTCCCATTTGACATCATGTACGTAAAAAGAAATCACTGCTGACATCAAAAATGAGGTGATATTTCAGCAGTATTATTTCACTGAAGATAAAATGGAAGTCTTTATTACTCCCAATGCTTTTAAAGAAAGCTGAGCAAGGCTTATACTGACCCTGAAGCTTATATACCTTAATGCATCTCTAACCAGTATGAAATAAGAAATTTTAATTGATACTGCTATATTTTTGGCTGTCCCTTCTTAGAACCAAGAATTTTGTGCCTGCTTAAAGGAAAATAATCAGTATCTGAAAAAAAACTTGGGAGAACACAATTATCTTAATTTTCTCCATAGGTTACAATTCATACAAAATACCCCAAACAAATTAAAACACTATGTGTATTACAAGAAATTGTAATTTTCTTACAGATTTCATATTGGAGTCTTTACTGCAAATTCATACAGATTGTATAAAGAGGTCTGAGCTCTGAAAAGGTTAACCTGAGAAGGGTTACAAGTTTTATTTCACTTCTTACGGATAAGTATTCTATTCTCTCTGAACTTATTGTGCTCATTGCTGTGTGAATTGCTTGCTGTTAAAAGGACACAGCCAAGGTCTGTTTCATCGGTGGTAAACAATATGTTTTCCACTTTTGTTTCTAATAGCACATTAGAATCTCCTGCTCTCCTTTGCTGTTTACAGACATAATTAGTATAATTCCAGTCTGTGTATGTTTTCCATCTTCAACCAAATAATATAGCACTTCAGTGACTCTATCCAAATACACATGGAAAAGAGTGTATCTTCCTGATATTTGACAATATTTCCTAAGTTTAAGATCTATTCTTGGTCTACTGATGGTTTGTAGGTTTGTTTTATTTAGGGGACATAAATAGACTGCATACAATTAGAGCAACAGGATGCAAGTCTGGTGCCTTTAAACTGACAGCATTGCTCCCATTAAAAAAAAATCAAGAAATATGGATTCTTGAAAGTTCAAGAAATATGACTTGATTTTACAGAGCTGGTCACACACTTGCAAGCAGAGTCTCCTCTGCATAGCAAGAAAAGCCTGATCAAAATGTTTTGCAGTCTTTTCACAATCAAACTTAAGGAATTTTTGCAATTAAATATGTGGTGGGACCATCATGTTATTTTATTTCAGGCAAATATGTTGATAACAGAGCAGTCATAGCTCATCTGCTGTTGAGTTACTGCTTCTCAGTTATTCTCAGAAAAAAAGATCTGAATTCTTAGAGGTATGCAAGTATTCAATGGTTATAAGCCTTTTTAAAATAAAAATTAAGTTACCAGTTATAGTGAAATATTTAAATATGAAATGAACTCTGCTTTTTCAATGTAAACAAGTCTCATTCTATGCACAAATATTTGGACATTTTCCTCAAGAATTTGTGTGGGCATGAGCTGAATGCTCAGTTTTGTTTCATGTGAACTCAGTGGCCTGTTTCGCTTTTGACATATTTTGGAAGGTCAAGTCATGTTTCTTCTCTGAAGTATTACATAAACATTTTTCATCTTGAAAATAGTTCACTTATTAGTTTTTTTATTAATTTCTCTTCAAGTGCTCAGAAATGCATATTTCCTGACAAATTCACCTGCTTTCAATTCTTGTGATCCTTTGCATTGTTTTATTGTGATACTGTAGCAAAGACTGTGTTGGTTAAGTCAGTGCACCACTAGATTTACCACTGTCGTTAAGAGACACCTAAAAGCAGAGCCCCGCTTCAGTTAGCTCACAGCGCATCAGTGGACCCAGCCTGGGTGTCCCATAGTCATGTTCCCAGTATTAAGAATGGGGCATTGGACACAGTTTTTCCCAAGAAAGCAAGGAGCTGATTCTTGATACACAAACATGTATTATGGGTTCTTTTCAGTCACTTTATAGTCATATGCATTCATAAATTTTTATATGGTTGGAAGATACAGACTATGATGGTACAAAACTCACAGAAGAGCTTTAGATCACTGGAGCAACCACAGACAAAGTTTATGTTGACAATTTATCAGCTCTTCTCCGTCAAGGAAAATTGTTTTTTAGTGCCTGCCTATTAGCAATCACATGCATATTATGAAATTGAGTTTTGGGGAGGACAGGCTGCCATCTGTCTTTTCTGTATTTTTTTCACAATGCATCATTCTAAGTTAAAAGTTTCTGTGCTTCAAAATGATGTAAAATATGAGATGTCTACAATAGAGACACTTGGAAAGAAAAATGTACTAAGTAGAAATGTAAATCTTTACAGACTTTATAAACAGGCAACTATGGATGCTATATTTTATGTTTTAGCTTCAAGTGCCCTCCACATTCTCCACATGCCATAGTGCCCAACACATACTCTTACTCTAGATTTCGTCGTTGCTAAACTGATAACTAATTCATATATATCTCAAGGAGTGTGAAAATGTTTCCTTCGTAAACTCTTTCTGGTTCAGGTTTTTGGGGGTTTGTGTGTGTGTGTGTGTGTGTGTTGTGAAATAGAACTGCAAATGCCTGATGTGGAGAATGAAAAGGATGTGTTCAGTTTCTTTTCTGTGTTCTGATATGCTAAGATTTTATCAATAATATTGTTTTCCTGTAAGAATATCTGCCTCAGAGAAAATCTGCTGTGTAGCTGTCAGGATTACACCTCTCGGAATATACCTGTGGTGATTCCGTTAAATTGATAAAAACAGAACACTCTGCTATGTAGAAAGATTGCTGAAAATATTCTGAGGCCCTTTCATGTGTAACAGCACTTATATGGCAGTACGTTTATTGTGCTATAAATTCCATCACTGATTTTGGCCATTTCAAATTGATTCTGCAGTAACTGTAAGTAATGAACCTTACAGACAGAGCCAAGGAAAAAAGAAAACAAGCCAATAAACTTGTGGCTGTAGGAATACAAATTGTAGAGTTCATTTAGCCTCAGTTTTTATCAAATCATACAGCAAATACCCTACAAAGCCAGAAAAATATATCTAACAAAATATACAGTGCTGTGACCCTGGCTTGCTTTAAATTTAGCAGCTAAACCAAACAGTCAATTATCCAAAGTACATGTTTGTACAAAGTGTCCTGGGGATTTCACCTGAGATTTAAGGAAGGTCCTCAGCATAAGTCAATGAAAGTGGAGAAATTAAAATAGAAGTGACTTAAACAGGATAATGAGCCACATCCTGAGCTCTTACATGGACTAAGCAATATAAGGCACCACTGCATTTCATAGGAGTGCAGATTGATGTGAAGTGAGCTACTGATGACTCACCAGATCAGAGTATACAAAAGTCTCCAAAATTTATGTATGTTTCTAGACTATTTCCCTTTCTTTACTGAAAAGTTCTACCAGGTTAACAAGAATTATGTGATATCTTTTTTCAGGTACCTAAACAATCCCATAGATTTTAACAGAGAATATATGTGCTTACTAAAGATTTCTGTAGGAAGGTTTTAAAATCCATCAAAAAGCTGCCATTCTAAGGCTTTTTACATTAGTTTTCTATAGAAAGCACACTGGTCTTGATTTGTTAACTATTGTATACCTTTCTCACAGTCTTTTAGATCACTTAGAGCCTTATTTTACAAACAGACCATAGATCTAGTCCGACTAAATCAGTGGGCTGGCTATGAGATTGAAGCATATATGAATGTCCATATATGAGCTACCCATAGTTGTTACATTAAGAGCTAACTTCAGATTTCAACTCAAATGCAGAAAAGGCTAGTTTCCTTCTACATAGCTTTCTTACCAACATTACACAAGAGAGAAGAAAGGCCGTGTTTTATCTTCTGTGCAAAAATAAATAAATGTCTGTTTGGGTTCCTACAAGTCCTGCATCACAGCTTGCACACTCACGTATCTTACAGTCTGCACTGAGTGCTGAATTCATTCAGTATGTCTTCTTGTACCTAACTATATATTTCTAAACTCCTGTGTTGTCTGTGAGATTTATTAAATCTTCATTTTGAGATCAAAATGCTTGAGTCCATTCTAGCCTTATATAGGCCACGAAGAAACTTGTTGTCTAAGGCATATTCCTTGCCTCTCTCTACAAAAAAGTCTGTTTTGTCAATTTGTCCATTTTACATCAGCAGCCTGAGTGACAAACAGAGCTAAAAAGACACAGAAACTGAGGTTTTCAGTTAAACACCAAATATGGTAAAAGTCATAATAAAATAATGAGGGTTGGGAATGCTATTTTTCCTTTCACCCTCTGCTGTTTTGTGTTGCAATGAGGAACACAGTGAGTGAGTCTGAAGTCTTGTGAATAGCCCCTGGTAACTAAGAGGAAAGAAACCTTGCTCATTATCTCTACTTCCCTCCTGAATAAACATTTCAGCCATTGTAAATGAGTGTGACATGAAGGGCAAATGAATGGCTCTCATTCCGAATGAGAAACACTTGACAGCTGAGCAAACTGTAGGTTGTTGTAAAGGTGCAGATCATATGACCAGTGGATGATGGGGCAGGCATACCATTTATTTCCATATGACCTAAGATGCATCATACTCTTAAATGAGAGATTCCCAACCTTGCAGAGAGTAGGTCCTAGGTATTCAAACTGACTTTTGGTTGGGACTGCAGTGTGTGAAAGACAGAGCTGTTTCAATTTTTTTCTTGTTATTTTATTGACTTACATAGAAAAAGTTAGTCAATTATATGGAAAGGTTCAGTGTGGATTGACAGATGGCATGCAACAGCCCTACTGTATTTCATTTATAAATATGATTGATGTGGAGGTAATTTCTGGGTAACCAGTTTGGGGTTTTTTTAAAGAAAAGTATTCTAAGTGGTGGGTTAGTAAAAGAAAATTAATCTCTGCATGTTAAACTTGCCAACTTTTGAATTAATTACATGAGAATGGCAATCAATTAATAAATGTTAAGCAAACAACAGAAAATCAGTGAATTAAAAATTACTAAATTGATTCCAATGCAGATAAAGCAAGAGGCTGCCATAATTGTTCATTGTAGATTCAAGAACACGAATCTTGTCTCATGAGTTTTTCCTCCCCATTTATCCACATCTAGCACTTAAAACAATGCTGTTTTATTATGATTTTTACAAATAAATTTCATCTATAGCTTCCTAAATTAAGTGGATTATAGAAAGAAATCATAAACAGTAGTCCATTTGTAGCTGTCAGGGAGAAGGTCACAGCTTTGCAAAGACAATCCATCTCCAAGTGGAAGAAGTTTTTCTTCAAAGAGAAATCACTTGTTTGGGTAGACTTCGACTAGTAATGGCAGTACACGTGGCTGCTTCTCAGGAAAGCTGGCATGGTGTGCCCAAGCCTTCTGCTACAGCCAGAGTCTCTGTAAAGCCACTTTAGAGCTTGGGGCTTGCAGTTTCAATGTCAGCTGCTTTCTTTATCAGAATCACAAGTGTTTAAAACTGTTCAAATATAACACTGAGCACAGTCAGAGACTTCTGACATTAGATCTTGGCAGACATACCAGAAGACTTTTGTCTTCCTATGATCATTCCTTTCTGCCATCTGGATGTGAAGCTTTTCTGAAATTTGCAGTTGTATTTTTTGTATATGTTGCTGTCTGTTTTACCCTTTTAAATTGAAAATTTGTATTTTAGATCCATATGTGTTATTGATGGGAGGAAAGTGAAAGCATATTAATAATTACCAAAATTAATCTTTTTTGCCTATCTCCACCTTTGCTTTTGTCACAGTTGTGGTGTTCTGCAGGAGAGCTCACACATTCTGTTGTGCGATCTTTCAGTAGACCTTGTGTGCTTGTATACAGCCAGCAAAAATTGGGCCATGCTAGGGGAAAGCATACAAGTGTTAAAATAAGCAAAATGGGTGTTTTTTGCTTTAGGAGTATATACCAGACACCATTAGCACAAGCAGAGGAGCCTTAGCATTAATGACATTCAAATAATAGTTCTCAGCCCCTTTCACTGTGTGTCCCTTCTTTACTGCGTGAAAAACTTATTTAGCCACAAAATTCAAAGGGGTGCCTGTGATTTTTCTTGACTACTTCAGAATGAATACTAGGGTTGCATGTAGAGTGCTTGAGTAGAACATAAACACTCCTGTCCTAATCAAGGCTGAGTTGGGGAATCCATTTCTGTCTTTACAGACAACAGCATTTTCTATATTTTTTTCTCTATGTGTGGGAAAAATACATTAATATCAGATATTTTGTTTTATCTAGTCCTTTCTCACTTATCAAGTCCTTGCAGAGAATCACCTAAGGTAATTGTTGGACTACATCAAACAAAACAGTAGGGAAAAAAAAGAAAAAAAAAAAAAACTTTATTTCTCCCTCCAAAGACAGAAATAAAGACACTACATCTGAAGAATATTTATTATTGGTTGTCTTTAGTGCAACAAGATTTGGTTACCCTGACCTACAGAATTGAAGCTAACTTTTTTTAAGCAACCTTTTCACCTTTTCCGTAGCAGAATGAGGTAGCCATTTTCCAACAACCCCCAATACTCTGATGTACTGCATTGGAACTGATGCAACAAAAGTCCTTTTTTCAGGTTTAACTTTCACTGCTGGTAGGAGCACCAGAATTCTGGAATAGTGAGCTTAAAGAGAATTTGCTCATGGGGAGGGATGACAATTCCTTTATTGGAACCCTGCACACTTCAATAGCTAAATGCTTTCAACTTTCTTTAAATAGTATTAAGGAAAAAATATCCTCAAGGCATTATTTTTAAAGGGGACTTCAAACATTCTGTGAGGAAAATAAAAAGCAACATATTTGAACACCGAGGGATTTTGCAGTGACAAATCTGTTAAAGTGAAGCTATCTTTTGAATTTCAGGGCTAAATGAGTATTGGCCACAAATTAGGAATGCAGACTAACAGAAAGTCTGAGATATTCCGGATTCCTAGCTGGACCAGCAGTAGCCAGACTGTATAACATCAATGCTGGATTCAATGATCCTTATGGGTCCCTTCCAACTCAGCATATTCTGTGGTTCTGTGATTTATAAATAAGTTAGTTATGTTAGCTAGGCTTTAAACTAACTGTTTCATTTATTCCTCTGAATTCAACATAAAAAATCCATTATAACATTTGCAAGAAGTGTAAGAAAATCCGAGGTTCTTAATTTTTTTTACTACTAGCCTTAATTCTGCAATAACTCAATATTAAAAATTTTAGAGTTTATATTTAAAAGCAGCTGTGAAGCAAACAGATATTCAAGGGTAAATCTGCTCATCTTGAATCCTTCTGCAAATGGTCTGCTCTGGAGGTCATATCAAAGAGATTCTTTTTCCAGCTTAAACCTGTCTTTTCTAAATAGATCTCAACCTGATCTCATTTAATGCATTGATGTCTGGTTTCTTAGTCATTATATTTGCTGTATTACATATCAAAAGGACTCTTGAGAAATTCCCCCGAATTGATAATTCTAATTTCTTATGTATAGCTACTCTATATTCACTCTGAGGACAGCTGTATTGTATGCTAAACCACGAATTGTAAAAATTGATCCCTTTGTATGTAGGTTTGTATTAAATTGAGATACTCTATTTTTTTTCCTGTTTGTTGTCACACTTGGTTTCCTGGTGTCAGTTTGTATTTGGCTGTTTGAGCATATTAAAGTTTTGCTAGTGCTTATGATGTTCTTGCCAAGAGCGCTCTTACAGCAATCTGCACTAGAACAGCCTTTGTGCCAATTACTTCAAAAAGTATTCTGTTATGAACCCAATTTTTATGGCTACTTTTTCAGGTTGCAGTGTGTTGATTTCATTTAGTTTCTTCTTTTTCCATTCTTTTTAATGTTGATCTTCTTCAAATGCTTCTAAGTTTTGGATTATGAAAAAACAATGCAGTGTTGATAAATTGAGTTGTTGATAAATTGAGTTTTTAATAAGGCATCTTATAAAGGTTCAAAGGTATTAAAATAAAACCTAATAACTTGAATAACTAGCACTGCATATATTTAAAGGTTACTATTTAATAATGGAAAGTTTGGAGTTCTTATTGCTTGATCTGATTATGAAAATGGACGCCTTTGCAGTTGTATATAGCAAAATAAATGAAAAATTATAATTTGTAATGCCTCAGCACGGTATTTTTTGAGTTTATTTTATAATGCTGATTTCAGGACTGTCAAGTCTACAACATCTTTTATTGAGAGAAAAGTAGCTTGCTAATGCAATGCAACCAATGAAAAATCACAACACGTGTTATCGTTAACATATTTTACAATGCAAATATGCTTTTGAATGAACACTCTTGGTCATGCAACTTTACTACTGCAATGTATACTAATGTAAGACTGGACCTCTGAATTCTGACATGAAAGCCATCATGGCAATAAAGATACATATGTGTCCATATACAGCACAGGACACTGTGCTATGCTATACTAAACAGTAACTGCTAATCTATTGCCCTAAAGAAAAAATGTAAATATTGTTTTGTGAGAGAATGAAAAATCAGCCATAAATTTAGGATCTAATAATGTTAATCTAAAGGATCTATAGATGCTGATAGCAAATATATTTTTACTAATTATTCTTGAGCAATCCCTGGTCTGCTGTTCATTTCCCAGGCTATTAAGATCTGATAACTCTTGAAAAACATTTATGCACTCTTGAAAATGCTGTGCTTTTTTTCCTTCTTTTTTTTTCCTTCTTTTTATGGCAGCTTTAGGACTTGTTTTTCATACAACAGTCTTCTATTACTCCCACAGAATATTCTTAAGGTAGCTCTAACTTAGCCAATATAACATCGCCAATGTCAGGTTCTTGTTTTGTCTTTACTCTTTTGGAGAGCTGGAAAGCTGGCCCCATTCCCTTCCCTCTAGTTTATCATCTAGTCAGGGGTAAGTGGGAGATAAGAGGTTCTGCATCCTGAAGTTGAGGAACTAGCAGTTTTTTGCATGTGTGCTCAAAACTGTAAATTTAGCACAGAAGAGCAGCTGTTCCCTGTGGTGTACTTGAATGAAAGTGACTGTGGCTATTGTGCTTGCTGCTGATCTCCACATTCCTCATATGCAATCAATAATACTCAGGTCACTTTAGGGATAGAGCAAGTGCTATGAACTGAGCCTGCCACGCTGAGGTGTTTCTCATATGGTGCTTGTCTTTAAGCACCAATGAGTTTAAGGTCTCGTAAGAATACTTTTTTTAAAACCCTTAGGATTAGCCTAAATTCTGCCTCTGACTATTTTAAGTGGTAGAATAGCTTTTGAATCTTATTATTTGGAAAGAGTGATAACAGAGGAAAGATGGGAAAAGCCTAGAGTGTCTTCAAAAACTAGTATTGACTTTTTAACAATAAAATACATCCTGAGACGAAATATGCTGTTTAAATGTAAATACCATTTCCATTTTCAGACTGTCTTTTGCAGGTGTATTTGAAGGGATTTGAAATGTACTTGTAGATGGAAAAGAGGCTATTGACCTTGAAACTATGTATGTGTTAGGAATAATGTTCACCCTCCTTGAAATCAGACTCGTATTCTTTGAATGGGTGCTTAAGACCACAACTCTGAACAGTGGTTCAGGTGGCATTCAGTGCATAACTCAATCAAGACTGACTGCAAGGCTGTTTCTCAGGAATCATAGATTATTGCCAAGTCTTTTTTTCATCTGCCGTGGTTCCAAATGACTTGCTGACAGCTGCACTAAATACTACTTCCTTTTGTTCTGGTGCAAACTTGAAATAATAGGACAAAGTTTGTGTGTAGAAGTAATGACTTTTATTAGATGGACCACTGTAGTCAGAAAAAAAAAAAAACCAACAACAAATACAAGTTTTTCAGCATACAAGCCCTTCTTCAAGGCTAAAATTCAAGTAAAAAGCTTCTGAATCAAGTAAGTGTTGATAATAGTTACTGTAAGTAGACATGTTATTCTGTTATGCTGTCCAAGAGATGATGCTTTTGAAGTAGGAGATGGCTGATGTTAACAAGGGAAAGGATGATAAAATGGTTATTTTATAGATTAAAAGAGACAGCATTGATACAACAGGAGGAGGCATCTACAAACTTGACTCTACATGTTAGATGCAAACCCGTCATGTAAAGTGCACATACAAGCCAAATGTGTCCTCTGGGTGTTAAGCTAACTGTACACAGGGTGGAGAATTTATCTCTGTGTGTACAGCAAGTTGAATGCGTTTGGGACACGTCAGACTTGCTGCACATGTGGGGTGATCCAATATATTGCAGCTGAGCAGCTCGTTCCTTTTCCACACCAAAGTGTCGTGTTCCATAGGACCTGCTGTTAGGAATGCAGAAGTCTGCATTTCTAAAATGCAGACTATAAGCATTTATAAGTAATGAGATACACACTGGAACTGCAAACATAAGGCCTTACTGGACCTCTTGGATCCCAACTACTGCTGAATGATAAATATAGGCCAGTGATGTCTTTTTCCCAAAGCTTTCCCAGAGACAGGGAGAGCAGGCTTTGATCTCAGTGAGGATGGGGCTGTGGAATCCCAGAAATAAAAGGTTTCTGACCATGAGAAAATATAACCAAGTAGAAATGTTGTAGTGATTACAGTGGGGCACAGGGAGGAAAGAAGATAACTGTGGTAGAAAAAGAAACCTATACTGAAGTTTAGGTTGATAGCATGGATATATTTTGATGTCAGAAAAGGAACAACTTTCAGATATCACTATGTGAATTCCAGACGTGACAGTGGACTCCCTTTTCTTTCAAAAGTCCAGAGGATAGTCTACTTCCAAATGTTCAGTCTTATCTTAGAAATCACTTGAAACCATATAAGAACTCTTTTACCTTGTGGAGGTAAAAATATTTGTCTCACTGGTGTCACAATCAGGTTTTGAGATATATGTCCCTGTATCAGCAAGTGAAGGAGAACACAACTCTTCAAAAGAAAAATGTAAGAACATGGTTATAGTTTGTAAGATATTTCTTTAGTCAATTTTAGTGGTTTCAATTAACTGTGTTTTAAAGATTTACGTGTTGGTTTTGAAAGTATAAAATAACATCTTTGAGAGACCAAAACAAATATACATGTCCTTTAGAATCACAGTTGTTTCTCTAAACGGGGATAAACGCATGTGTGAGTTGTTTGTAAAATCACTAAGTAAATATTGAGGCACATAAACTAAATTAGAATGCTTTCATATATGACTGTCTTCTAAAAAATTGGTTCTAAGCAATAATTTTAAGACTTCAAATTTAATATCTCATTAAGAGAAATGAGCTGGAGGGACAACTTCTGCCAGTGCTGTGGTTTCACACAAATAATAAATTGGCAGAGTGATTTACACAGAGAACAAAAGAAATAGTTTAGGAATTTATTTCGAATTGAAGTTTAAGTTTTGAAGAATGCAGAGACATCTGAAAGGTGAAATTCACAGATTTTTCATGCTTGCAGGTTTTTATAGCCTCTGGTAATGCATGTCCTTACTCTGACATCACTGTATGTGAAAAAATGGATGTAATATTTAAAGATGTCTTTTGACAAAGAAAGTATTTCCATTTCCAGAGGTGAGATTCAGCTTTAAAGGCCGATGAGCAGGTTCCAGATGTGTTTTTCAATCTCCAGGCTTTCCTTTCCTTAAGTATTGACAGAGGGAAGGTTTTATCAAGGTCTTTGTGATATGCTTGTTTATAATGAGTAGACATTAGTAGAGCACATCTAAGTGCATATCGCTAACAGATGACTAAAGAGAGCATATGGCAAGGAAAAGAAATATATATTTGTCCAACTAGTGTGGCTTGTTAACACTCCCACACTCATAAACAGTGTTTACATGTACTTACAATATTTTGCAAATCCGTTTTCTAATCAGCTAAAAATAAAAGCCAAATAATTTTTTTCCAATATTGGAGTGTCAGGCAAAGTTGATTTAGACTTTTTTTTTTTTTAACAAATCATTTAAACAGCGCAGAAGATTTTTACAGTAGTTGTTTTGCTTCAGCATGACATCTTTACAGCAGTATATGTGTTATTTTCATTTCGCAGTGTTAAAAGCTTTATTTTTGCAGAATGCTTTTTTGTTCTCCCACTTGTCTATCCAAGAGGAATTATTATACAACCAGGTTACATTGCAAGCAATAACACAGATCAGAATGATCTGCGCTAAATCCTGGTCTAGATCAGGTTACAAGGCTTATTTTGAGCTTAAGATTTCCCTCTGTTTCTATAGGATGAATCATAAAATCATTGTTACAACATCAAATAAACAGTTTGTAAGCAAAAAAGTGCCTGAACTGTTAACCTAGTCCCAGTAGACTGAAAAAGGAGTCTTGCTATTGATTTAATTTAGGAGGTAGATGAAGAAATGTTGGGGAAATCTGTACAGCTCTTGACATATGAAGTTTCTGATGATTCTGTGATCAGATCACCTTTTTATAATGGACAGAACATAGTACCACTGACTTCTCTTGCTGTGACATCTAAATGTGCCTGTCTTTTCATACAGCATTATTAGAAAGAAGACAGTTACAGTTTAAAGATGGGTTTAAACTGTTGCATACTTTTCAGAAGGAAGCATTTATAAAGAAAACTGCACAGAAGAACTGGATTTACTTTTGGTTTTCAATATATTCCTAGCAGATTTTTATTAAATATTTACCTCTGGAGTTAAGTATTGTCCTTCATAAAACAGTTTATTCTTGGAATTTAGCTTCATTAAAGTCATAATACTGTTTTAGGATATGATAGACGTGCTGTGGGATTGAATTATAAAGAGATTAATTTTAGCTATGGGAGATAATTGACCCTATAATTCCCATCACCCTTAATCCCAGTTCAAATGAACCAGTGTTAAAAGTGGCAATACTCACAATACAGAACAAGGTCATGACAGTCAGAATTGTTTTTTACTACCAATTAGATTTCCCACTTGGTGCATTTGACTAATGTTGTCATAGAAAGGGATTTCAGGCGTGGAAATACAGTTTCTTTAGAGGCAAACAGACATTGGAACTGA
Source organism: Sclerurus mexicanus (assembly GCA_013396755.1). Classification (NCBI taxonomy): domain Eukaryota; kingdom Metazoa; phylum Chordata; class Aves; order Passeriformes; family Furnariidae; genus Sclerurus; species Sclerurus mexicanus. Next base: position 632,367 of record VWZF01006848.1, on the reverse strand, counting down.
TGGGCAGTTTGCAATACATTTCTGAGTGTACAGAATCAAAATGCAATTTTTATGGGGTTTTTTGAGTGCTGACCCCTAAAATTTGAATTCATGGGGGGATTTAGAACATGTTTGGATCCATGGCAGAGCTAGGAACAAACTAAATAATTTGCATCTGGAAGCAGATTCTCTTGAAATTTAACAATATTACTATATGGTGAGTCTACCATGTTTGGAATTGTCTCTTGGGGCAATACTACATCTGAGGTGTATTTCAGATGAAGAATCAGAAAAAAGTGAGGTATTGCCTGAATAGAGAGTTGTTCAAAAACAAGTTATGTTGATATTTAGCTGCAAATGACATGAAGGTTTAAAAAAATTACAAAGAAGAGATAAATATGATGTATCTTAAAAATTCCCTCAAGTGATAGTGCCAACATCAAACATATTAGCATAAGAAATCTTATGGAAAAACAGCAGAACAATACTTTTGCATAGCACGTTCCATATAAGATAATTTTTCACATTTTTGCTACTTATCCATCAGCATTTTTCCAAGCATTTACAGATTTGAGTTTTGCAGTAAGTTGAAACTGCATGATAAAAAGAGACAGATAATGATAAAAAGCATGTATATGCAAGCCTAGCTAGAAGGAGCAAAATATACTATTACTGCCCCTCCTGTGAAGTTAATCCTATTTCTTTTAGCTATTTCTTCATTAGTTAATGAGGTCTTAAGAAAAATTAAAGTGGGTTTGAAATGGTGTTTTTGCATCCTTGCCTTTAGGAACTTTTTCAAATATTCATAAGACAGTTTGCCCTTGGAAGGTGCATTCAGTGTGAGTTTAGGCAATAATTACTTCAAACATGGGTGGTCAGAAACCTGCAACTGAAATGGACAAACACAGCAGCTAATCACTTTCCTCATTCAGATTCACCACACTGGCTAGGGTCAAAATGTAAAATAGTGGTGAAAGGAGATACTTTGATGATTAGATTTAAAAAAAGAAACAAACTTCAAGGCTTAGATCACAGATTTGCTAGCATGAATTAGATTTGAATTTGGATGTACTTTACGATTTGCAGTCTTATAAATGAAAAATTTTCTTCTCACTTTTTATTAACAATCAATCTCAGATCAGAAGAAAAGAGTTTGTCTGCTGTCTTTGTGAGATGAGTATCATTTCTGTCACCTTCTCCAGTGCCCCTGGTATCAACCAACATCTCTGTTGACCTCTGGGTAGTGAGTCTGCGATGAAAGTGAAAGGGGCTCTCATCTCCTGGAATCCTTCTCTTAATGTTGATAGTGTAGTACAATAGGGTGAAAATCTGGGAGACCCTGCAACTTCCAGTTCTTACGGCCTTCTTATCCATGAGTACAGGAATTTTCATTTTTATATGCTGCATTTATATTCTTTTAATGGAAAAAAACAACCCCTTAATTTATCCACAGAACTCCTGAACGAGTGAAACTGGAAGTGGTGGATTATTTTTTTCCCAGAGTTTCAATTTACTCCATTTCAGGCAGCATTCTTAGAATGAGGGTGAAATTCTCAGGGGTACAATTGGATCTCCCAGGCATCTTCTGGCATTATCTTGTGAATATGGAAAGAAATTACCACCCTGGAGCTCTCCATATATACACAGTGCACTGGGCAAAGCTCTTCAAAACGTTTGCTGTGGATGCAAAAAGACCAACCTGTAGCTGAGCTCAGAGATCACTTGTAGGCTGTTGCTTCTCAAATTGCCAACCACAAAGAAGAAATTTCAGGCAGTGAACAGTTGCCTCCAGGGTGTAGGTGACTAGCAATTCAATGAAATGCATTCTGAAAAAGTTTCAAAATTGCTGAACTTTTTGTCTCATATTCAATTTCCAAACGTTAGAAAATTATTATTTTAATTTCCAACTTCATTATTTTGGTTTTATCCCACTCTCTCTCTTGTTGAATTTCTACTTTGTTGTTGTCATCTTCTTTCTTTCTATAATGATCACCACAGCAAAAATCAATACCACAGAAATCCCTAGGTTTCTATTTGGTGAATCTGAAGCATTTGCCTGTTATATTCTTCTTTTTGCCATGAGGAGATATGGGGCATGTTGACAGCCAGTGTTAATAAGCTTAACACTAATACTGGCAGTTACTTAGTACAATTTTAGGCTGTGTTAAGTGATCTGTAGGGAATGGTAATGCTATCCTGTAAAAGAAACTGATGTCACAGTTGCATTCAGAATTCACTGGGTATTTTTTATTGTTTTTATTTTGCAGGTGATTCATATAACAGGCCGGTTACGTCTGAGAGTGTCACTGTCACATGGACGGACAGTACCCAGCCAAATCATGGGACTTGTTGTCGTTGCTCATGCTTTGCCACCTCCTACAATTAATGAAGTCAGGATTGACTGCCACATGTTTGTCACTCGTGTGAATATGGACCTCAATATCATTTACTGTGAAAATAGGTACAGCTTTTAGCTCCTTTTTTCTTTGTTTTAGTTGTGTGTATTCTTTGTTCCATGAGCTTGGCAAGAAGTTTTGAAATTTGTGACTCCTGCAATGTCATTCTGGTGTTGTATGAGAGCACTGACTTCACTCTCATCATCACCACCTTCATTTTCATTACAATTTAAGAGGATAAAGCAAATTAAAAACTATAATTTGCAGGATGCCTTGCTGGAATAGGGGAAGATAGACCAGAAAAGATTCCTCTAAGCTTTTTCTGCTTTTTTTACAATCCTTCACTGTCCTTCTCAGAGTCAAGATTTGGGACTAGACAGACGATGGTCTGACCTGTATGCCTGTCCTTATGCTCCCCCATCCTCCCCTCCACAAATTTTTCTGTCTGAAGTTTTAAAGTTTTTATTTTTGAACTAATTTGCAGATAACAGCACATCATGCTCAGTGTTTAATGGAACAGAAGCACAGATGGCCTAGATAGTAGGCTAGAGAGGTGGGATCTGTTGCAGTTAGAGGTGGGAAAACTGTAGGATAAAATTGGTTAAGGGCATACTGGGAAAGACAGCAGTGAAATGGGAACAGGTGATGAAGAGTTGATTGAGGGGGGGCCTCGTTCAATGTGATAGCGACAAACGATCTCCGAAGGTGAAAGATAGGATTTAAATTCAGCTGCCTGCTCCCTGGGGGTGGGTGCCAGCAGCATCAGGGGCTCCCGATGGTGGTGCCCCAAGGGCAGCAGTGCAGCTGGGGGAGCCCAGGGCAACCCCAGCCCCAGGCACCTCCCTGGGGACAGACAGTGGCATGGGGTTGGGTCCGTAGGGCACACGGACAGACAGGGCAGTGAGTCCCTGGAGACTGTGAGGGCCTGACAGCCTCGGGGGCTGACATGGGGGTCTGGGCTGTGGGAAGGATGGGGGGAGCCTCAGGGCGCTGACATAGGGTTCTGGGCTTTGGGCAGGGTGTGTGAAGGCCCAAGGGAGGGACGCTGGTCAAGACCATTAAGGCCTCAGGGTTCTGAAAAATAAATATAAAATTCAGAGAATGAGTATTTAGAGCAGAGTAAAGATATCTGAGAAGGAAGAGATAAGGAGTAAAGAAGTTTGGGTCCATTGATGGAAATCTGAGGTATGGCAGAAAGGCTGGAAAAGAAGAAGGAAGGTAATATAGCCAAAAGAAATTTTGCCTAGGGGCCTTACATCAAAAAGTGGAGCAAACAATATTACTACTGCAAGCTTTTCTTATGACAGTAACCATGGCATATCATAAGTTGAGTGAAAGCTCTCTGATATGAGCAATCATAATTGCCCAATCATAGTGGAATACCTATGATCAGGATAGCACATCGATATAAACTTTTATAAAAAGGGATAAACTCAAATATTTTGTTGAATCTGGGTCTTAAACAATTTAAAATAATCTTGGATTTCAGTTATGAGGTTGTCTTTGTTGTCGTGCTGCTGAACTGCTACAATATTACTTGACTATTAGAGAGAACATTTCATCTAAACTTCCAAAGCATTATTTAAAAGTGCATATATTATTCTCATTTTTAAGCCTGGAAAAACTGCTCCATGGACAGTAGCTTGCACAAGGTTACAGAGAAAGTGGATGACAGTATTAAAGTTTTGGCATTTAGCCTGTGAGTCTACCCTGTGAGAATCCAGATTCTGTATAATCTGGCAGCTGCTGAAAGAGCTCTGGGGATTAGGAGAAGGATCTAGAGGAAAACTTTTGCCTTAGTCTTTGATTTCACTGTAACCTGCCAAGGTAGTAATGGAAAGCTGGTACCAATGCAGAGTTTTCCAAAGGCCTGTGTGAAATGAGTTGCTGGTATCTATCTAGTTCCTAATGAAGAGATTTCCTTTTAACAAAATCACCTGCACTTACTGTTACCTTCATTGGCAACCTTCATAAAAATCCAGGAGTCAAATGGATGTGAAAAATGAACGACCCCGTCAGGTCAAGTATGATAGGAATTTTTAGGCAAAGTTAGAAACATTTATGCTTTCTCTGCTGTCAGTTTGGCATTTTTATCAGCCCTAAATTGTATATGTTTTGAGGGTTTCTTTAATTAATCATTTTTCTTAAACCTTCCCTTTATATTCATGCAGCAATAAAACTCAAAATGCCTGAGAAAGGCATCCCTGAAAACTGTAAAATGCATCAGATGAGGTGCACTGATTGGCAGTCACGTAGAAAAGGCTGATATTATGTGGTAAACTGTAGTAAGCCAGCAAGAAAGTGTTGAGCTTATTAATGTTTTTCATTTGTTAAGGTAAAGGCAACATTATAAAGGTACTTTTCCTTATTCGTGATAGATTTTATCTCATATGTTAATGTAGAATACATATGATGGTACTTGAATTTATGTTGCAAGAGTTCCACTTTAAGCCCCTGTGTCACTGTTTTAAAAGTAATAGAAACACTTCTGCCAGTGCTGGGAGGTGAACGTGAGCTCACTGAGGCAGTGGGATTTCCAGTCATGGAAAATGGAATAAGGCTGACAGGGCTTCGATTTCATAGCAGGTACAAAGCAGAATATGACTCTAAAAACTGGGAGAATGATAAAAAACAGAAAACGGGAAGGCATTAACTGAACAGCTGATTGAAGCTGTCAGATTAATTACCTGGGCGTTTGCCAAGGCCATTCTCTGAGTCAGGGAAGTTGGGATCTCTCTTCTGGGACTGCAGAAAAAGAGATAAGTATCCCATCCTGAATATACGGGCTTGACTCCTGGCACTTGCAGGCAGCCAGGAAATTCTTTGTGGTGCCACAGTAAAGCAAGCACAACATTGATGAAAACAGAGAAAAATGGATTCATGCTGGGCAAGCTGTAAGCACTATTTATGGAGCAATGGGGAGTTACTGGCAGCTGCAGGGAGTATGGAGCAGAAGCCATGCCACTTAACTGAAATGAATGCTCACAGTGGACCATTGGATCAGCAGGGGTGAGATCAATAGTACTCCTAGTTTTCCAAGTGGTTGCCTGCTTGCAACAGCAGTGAGCAGGAGTGACATTACTCAAGTCTTTGGGTGCATCTTGTTACTTTCCTCTGAATGAAGAGATCTGCATCAGAATCCTGGAGTCAGCCTACAAACTGGTCAACAGTCAGCTTCCCTTTGAGACAAGATCTATTAGCTATTGGCTATTTCTCACGATTAATATTTTGCTTTAAGAGTGTAAAATATGGATGTAAAATTTTGTTGCCTAAAATGTGGTATGTTAATCTATATCTGTTTTGCAAATGTAGGATTCATGTCATCTAAACTTCACCATCTAGTCTAAAATAGTCTAAAATTTCTTTATTAGTCAGTGGAGTGTGAAAAGCACCTGCAGAGGACAAATCACGTCACATGGTGATAAATAAATAGAAGCAAAATAAAGAGACTGCTGCTAGAGTACAGCATCAGTCTGTGTGTTTTCAGAGTCAACTGCTAAGGATTGGAGACCATCTGGGGAGAGCCAATAGCCCAGCTTAATGTGGACTGCTATAGCCATATCTGCTGCTGTATGCCCAAAAGGAAATAAGCACATGGAAGAGGCTTAACTTGTCAGCCATACAGTGGTTGTCAATAGTTTCTGCCGATATGCAGAAACAGTCTTGTGTAGAGAGCCTCAAGTCTACAAATGTGTGCACAATTTCTTCCTAATTCAACAGAGCACTGTACCATATACCTACCTTTAAATTTGAATCATCTTAACAGTCCTGTAAGTCAGTGGAACCACTGATATGCTCAAACATAAGCCTATGCTTATGTTTTACAGGATGAGGTCTGTATATTCAGTAGAACCAAGTTCTTACTAATCATCCCATTACTCTATTTTGTTAAAGGACTTGGGTGCCACAAGATCAGTCTCCTAACAAGTGCTCTAAGATATACCATAGGTACTTTACTTTCTCCATACGAATTGTTTCTTTTTCATCTTTAGTACCTTTGATATAAGCATGAGTGTCCTATTTGATGTAATTTATTTTGCTTCTGGTTTTGGTGTCATTGCTTATCATGGAACATCACTTACATCTCTTTCTTCTTCCACATTTTTCATTAAAAAAAAAATCTATGTCCTTCCTATGTCTGTTTGAAACATCTTTTCTGTAATATTATAGAATCATAGAGTCATTTAGTTTGGAAAAGACCTTTTAGATCCTCAAGTCCGACTCTAAATCAAACACTGCCAAGCCCACCACTAAACCTGTCTGTATGTGCCGTATCTACACATCTTTTAAATACCTTCAGGGCTCAACCACTTCCCTGGGAAGCTCATTCTAATGCTTGATAAGTCTTCTGGTGCAAAGTTTTTTTCCTGGTATCTAATCTAAATCTCCCCTGGCACAACCTAAAACTTAAAGGATTGTGAATCTGCATCCCCAGTTGCCTTGCCGTGTTTGTTAATTTTTATTTGTGAAGACTTTACATAAACATGCTACTGCAGAGAAACAAAATCCAGCTAAGCAATATTTACCAGAATGGGAAGCAGAATGATCATCTTCCATGTTAGCCCTGTGAGCTGTAGCACTCACAGCCTGGAAACACCACAGGGCAGTGGCCTGCCTGGAGATTGCCCCTTTCTACTAGGCTGGCAGGGTGGGATTTTCTCTCCCTGATCTTATCATAGAATATGCTCAGTTGGAAGGAACCCACCAGGATGATCAAGTCCAACTCCTGGGCCTATGCAGGACACCCCAAGAATCACACCATGTGCCTGAGAGCATTGTCCAAACAGTTCTAGAACTCAGACAGGCTTGGTGCAGTGACCACTTCCCCGGGGAGCCTGTTCCAGTATCTTGAAGCAGAGCCACCTTCAACTAGGAAACACACAATTCTTGGGCCAGAGAAGAGACAGCAAATTGTGCCAGTGAGGTGAGTGTAGACATGAGAGGAGAAACCCCAGTTCTGGTTCCTGCACCATGGATGTTTATGCACTTAGTTTAGCATAAGATAATATACGGGGGACAAGAATGTTTAAATCTCAGGCTCTCTTCCTCTGGTGGGATTTCTTATCAGTGGGCAGAGATCCCATGTCCTTTCTCTTCCTGGCAAATAATTCACAGTGCAACCAAAGTGGAGGAGCTCAGATGGAGGGATGGGGAGTTCTACTGCCACAGTTCCAGATCTATCTTTATTCTGGTGAATTATGTCCTCCCCAAGAAGGTAGGAGAGGTGCTTTTCAACTGTAGTTTGTGATAAACATTAGTCAGACATCCCCAGGTGGGTATCCCATGTTTTGTTAAGTGCAAACAACTAGGCAGTTGTTTGAAGGTGCACATCCTTCAAGGTGCTCTGTCATGAAAGTGGGAGAAGGCTGTTTGTGCTAAACCTGGTTTGACAAATTTACAAGTAAATTTGAGTCCACCTACATGGCCTGTGAAGTTTTTAATGTTTGTTGTTTCATGGATTTTTTTAGTTGGATTTAGTCCACCAGTGCTGTTTTGGTATTGTCTGATGCATCCATTCACCTTCAGTCTTTCCAATCTGCATTCTCCCTACTTCAGACACCCAGGCAAAACCACTCTGCTAATCAGTGCATCAGTGACTGTGTTCACTCCCTCTGCCTGCTGCAAACCCTACAGACCCACACAGTTCGGTTTCTGCTTTAGGCTTCACCCAGGATCACACTCCAGTTATTCCAGCAATCTGGTTATATCAAGATGTTTAGTGTTTTTTACACTCCCTTAAATGGATGACAATTGTATCTGAAAATTGCAAAGTGGGCTTAACCCAAACCATTACAGATTATTTCAAACCCTAAAAAAATTATTCTGTGTCCAGAAAACAGACATAGTTTTAAATATTTGAGCAAAACGTTTTGCAATTTTTGTTTTAATTTCTGTATTGCATTTAAGGACATTGACACCTTGATACAAGTTTACACACAGACACAAGCATATAGGCATGCACACGGACTAATGCACACAAAGGGCTGCAGAATAGATTTTGAAGTTTCTATGTGCAATAAACAACAAAGTCCCAGTTGAAAGGGCCCAGAGTGAAAGCTGAGCTCCCAAATGAATTAGACTAAAAAAGATAACACCCTGAGGCATCTGTGTGTCTCAGCATTTAAATTATATCCCTTGAAATATCAGTTTGGACTTGGTGCCAAGAAATGGTTGAAGAGCTTTTTCATGAATATACCCAATAGAAGACCAATCTGTTGAAATGAAATGTGTCTCTAATCATTTGGTATAAACATAACATGTTTCTACTTTATTATGTAACCTTGAATCATCTTAGTCTTTTAATGAGGATTTTGGATTGTCACTAATGCTTTGCAATTCCATGGAATTATATTGTGTTGGTGTTACGCTATTGGGAGAATATGCACTAGAATTTAATTTTCCACTTATTTAAATGGATAAAATAATTTGCAGTTGTTGGGTTTTTTTAAATCTTTCTTTCTTTTTTCTTCTTCTTTTTCCCTTTAAGGCCATGTCTCCTTTGTACAGATATTCTATTCAAATGGCTATAGTGGTGAAAAAAACTTTTTAGCAGATTTCACTTTCTGAGTCATTTGACAGTTATTTTATTCTTTTCCTTCTTGAATTATAGGCTGTATATTCTTTTTCCTTTTTAGGATTAGTGATTACATGGATCTGACCCCTGTAGATATTGTAGGAAAGAGATGTTACCATTTCATTCATGCTGAAGATGTGGAAGGCATCAGACATAGTCACTTAGACTGTAAGTACTTCTATTTTTGTCAAAATAATCTGGTTCAACACTTGATTGTTCCTGAAGTATTATTTATATTCCACAAATGGTGTCTTCCTCTTGCACCTGCATTTTTTGCCGTAGGTTTTCATAGAGGATGTCTCAAATATAACTTTTTGTATGATTTATTTTCAAGTCTTTTTATAGACACAGAAGATTATTCATGTATGTGGAAATAAAGCATTATATTTGTATTAGCAGAGTTTCTAGCAGCTGTTCATTTACATGTGCTGTACATTATTTTAATCCTTCAAGGATGTATTGCTTAGGCGAGATACTCCCTCCCTGGCACAGAATATGAACTCCTCCTGTGAGGGATTTTTTTCTGAGTCATAACATAGAGAACAAAACTGCAGCATAATTGGGATTTCACTAGGCTTTTCAAGACAGAAATGAGCTGCTGCTCTACTAGTGCTTTAACCACTCCATGTGTCAACATCTAAATGGTCCCCATTCTTATAGCATCAAAGTCCCTGTTATTTGCACACAGGTAGTATCTGATTAGGATAAGGATAACAGAAGTATAAAAATATTACAAAAGACAAACCTTACCAGAGAACATGTGCAATGTCTGTCTATGGAGGAAAAGAGGTTCCATTTGATTCCTTGTAATTAAATTCTTTGTATTCCTCTTATTAAAAGCCATAGGGCCTAATTCTTTTCTTGTTGAGATCTACTGACTTCAGTGATAGGGCTCCTGATTTACCCTGGTGCGAAAAAAGACTTATGCTCATAATCTGTAATTTATCTGTGTGTGCAGTGAAGTCAGATAATTCTTTGGAAGTTTCAGTGACTGACTGTGTTTTTTATGATTTACTTTTCTGCTTTTCTTAATGTTGAAGACTATCTGCAAACTGCTTCTTAAATTCAGAGTCACAGATTTTAAAAACTCTGCTCCCCCTGCACCATGTCCTACTAGCATTTCCTAATAAAAGGGCAGCAGCCCAAATGCAGCCACATTTAATTAGATTTAACAAAACCATATGACTCCAATAGAAGGCAGTATGAAATGCTTAGTCCCAAATTACCTTGCTTGATCTGAAAGGGAAGATAAGAGGATAACTGCAACTGGAAAGCAGGAGAAAAAGGACAATTTCTAGAATAACATATAGTAACATATAGCAGCAAACAGCAATACCAAGCTTTGTAAACCTTTCAAATAGTCCCTGAGGTTTCTAGAATGTAAAGTACCTTCCGCATAAGAAGATCAGATTAGATATATTTCTGCAGAAAAGAAAATAAAATCATCTATCCAAAAGGAAAAACAAAGTAATTTTGTATCATTTACATTTTGATCATTAAATATCCAGGAGAATATGTCAGTTGCTGAGAAATGAAGTAACAAATTCAGAAACTTATTTGGCGCTCTTGAAACTGGAAGTCAAAAATGACAAGTTGCACTTCCACTGCACTATCTGACCAAGGAAATAAAAGATATTTATGACTCAGACTTAACATATCACCTGGCATAGATGAACATCCCATTTAAAAAAGACCTTAATCTTGTGAATGACCACTTCTCTCTGAAATAGAATATGCTCTATGAAACATTCATCTTCAGAAAAATTAGAGATCTATGCAGACAGGACGAGTGCAGTGTGGTCCAGTGTATAAGCACTGGATTAGGACTCAAGAGACCCTGGAGATGGGAATGACTTCTAGAAAATTGCTTCACCTTACCATGCTCCAGCTCTCTGTGTCCTGTTTAGCTGATTATAAAGCAAACTTTAAAAACACAGGGACTTTCTCCTGCTATCAACATCCAGCAGTGGGGTTCCAAACTTGACTGTGTGGTTATAGCATAATTATTCTTGCTGAGATAATTTTTTTTTCAATAGATGAGGCTGATTACATCTTTTATGTGTAGTTTTTGTCTTGTTTCACAGGAACAAGATATTCATAGGTATTCATATATTTAGGTTGGAAGGAACTCTGGTATTATCTAATATCACCTAATGCTCAAAACTGGATCAACACTGATTCAAAGCAAATTTTTCTGTACTTTTCCTAGTTGATGTTGAAGAACTTTAAGGTCAGACTTTCCACAACTTCTCTGAGTGACCTGTTCCAATATCTTAATGAAGGTTTAGTTATCCTCATAGAGAGTTTTTTTTCCTTCTACCCACTTGTAATTTCCCTGTTTTGATTGTGCAGCTCATGGCTCCACATTTGCAGTGGCCTCCTTGCAGGTATGCTGCTAGGTTCCCCTGAAGTCACCTCTCCTTCAGGCTGAACAAGCCTGATTCTACAGCCTTTCCTCACAGGGCAAGTACACCAGCCTTTGGGTATTTTGACAGACCTCTACTGAGCTTACTGAAGTTTATCAATATATTTCCTATGGTAGGAGCCTAAAATTAGATTCCAGATGCAATTGAGTGAAGGGGGATAATGGCTTTCTGTGCTCTATTGGCTATACACTTTTTAGTGCAGCCCTGCTGCTCCATGCTCAGCATACTGTCCACCCAGACTCCCACGTCCCTTTCCACAAAGTAACAACCCAGCCAGTCAGTCCCGAGCCTGTAACATTGCAAGGACTCAGTCCATCCCAGATACAGGACTTTGCATTTGTCTTTTCATGTTCAAACTCATGCTCTGTATGAAAGATCTTCTAGTTTAAATTAGTCTTGGGAATAACTGAGGAAGTATACCTGCCCAATATAAGTCCTGCAGAAGCTGAAGTGGTTCATATCTTTGCCCAGAAAGATGTTCGATTTTCTAGCATTTAAAAAACAATGTCTAAAAACCAAAAGAAAGAAATCCTAAAACCCCAAAACTCTTCCTAGCAACTTGTTGATCCAAGAAAATCAAATTCGAACCAAATTAGAAAGAGAAAATCCTCCTGGTCTAGTAAAAATTAAAATTGGAGCTAAAATTCGTGAACTGGCACATACCGGCTGTAGAAGGTAAAACCCAGAAGGACCACAGTTCCTCAAAATAGACAGCACAGGATATTAGCCAGTACAATACAGGAAATAATTGCTTGAGATCACAATGCAAAAAAACAAACAAACCAAAAAAGGCAGTATTATGCAATATTTTAAAGAGGAACTGGAAACTAAAGTAGTGGTTTGAAAACACTAGTGGAAAATAGAAGCAGGACTTGGGAAAGCAGCAAACTGCAAAGGTTGTATTTTATGGAGGACTTCAGAATGCAACTAAACATTTTGTTCATTTTTACAGGAGATAAAATAATTTTTAATGATTAAAACAAGATGAAACCCAAATTGCAGTGGTAGATTTAAGGGTAAAAAGAAACACAAATAAAACTGCTACTCTGCCTATTCACTGACAGACAATATATCACCAAAAAAAAGTAAGGAAAAAGTAAGACCACTACATCCTGCCGTCTCATCCAGGATATTCAAAGACATCAAAGAGGAAAACAAACAAAGAAGAAAATGTTGCACAAAATTGCACAGAAAAAAAATCAAGAGAGCTGTTGATGGCTTCAGATCATAACAGCCCATTAAAACTTTGAAAAACAGGCCTTGTTAAATCTATCTCAGATAAAAGAAGACAAAAGCAGTTTCAGGAATGTGCCCATAACAAGTATAATGGTGAAGAAGGTCTGCAAGACTATAGCAGTCTTTTATGACGGAACTGCTGCCCTAATGAAAGGTCAGATACAGTCAGTGGAAAAGCTTTCATTGGCTTCCTTGCACGTGGGGATTATGCACTAAAAAAGCAATTTTTTATGGACTAAAATTCTAGCCTGGGTAAAGTAAACAGCAAAAATTCCATTAGGTTCAGTGGGGTCAAGATTTCTACTTAGGGATTTATGTTAGTTATACCTTGATGCCCTCATGAATTAATAAAACATTTATACTCTAACTGTACCGATACCTATACTTATAGCGGCACAATCATACATGGCATGATACCACAAGCTACTGAAACATCAGGTTTTTTCAAACAGAAATAAAAAGTTTATGGCTCTTGCTTCTATCTTGTTTCATTCAAATTTTGATTGATCATGCTTTTTCACAAATCTCTCAGTCAATTGTTTGGTGTTACAACTACTGTATTAATCGGTTTCCCATTTTATAATGCTTCATGGTTTCAGAAGTTTGGGAAACTTCTCATGAAGATGAACATCTTCACTATGTTTGTTGAATGAATTGGTGGTAAAATCATGACAGATATCAGTTACCATAAATCAAGTCTCTCTCACAGAGATTATAGTTAAAATGTTCTCTCTTCTAACAGCCAGTGCACCATCCAGCATCCTGGCCCAGCCATTAGCTCAGCTAACACACAGAAACTGACTAAACTGCAACAACTTGTGTTTGAATCCAAACTCTCAAAAATTACAGGTCTGGCACTACCCTGGCTCAGGTACAGTCTCTGATCCTAGCTCTGTGTAACAGAGCTCTTCATTAGGATATGTGGCATGAAAGAGTTGTAATTGAATGCTTTACGTTTCATGAATTTATGTTATGCATCTAGAACTAACACCCTAGAAGGACCCCTCATGCCTGCTGTTCTACTTTACCACTTTACTACTTTACCAAGAATGGGAAAGGTTATAGGATGCTCCCTATTTGCTTATCTCTGCATAGAAGCACCGCAGGACTGAACTGTGTGTCAAGCATAGCGTAGTTCATACACTTTCACCAAGCCATGAGTCTCTGCACAAGTAGAAATGCCCTTGTTCCAATGACATCCATGACAAATATTCCTGATCTTAAAGCTAGCAGGATACATTTGATGCCAAATTGATACCAGAAATCAAGCAGATTAATAAAATTACTGTTGTATCAAGTCTTAGCACTGTCTATAGAACTCAGCAAGGGCAATTGATGCCGCTCTCTGAAGTCCTGTGATGTACATAAGTGCTTCCCTTTGGTTGACACTGCTATCATTCAGAGGTCTGTAACAGCCCTTTTTAAGAAGTATATTTCATGTTAAAATGAGTGGTTGCCATATGCTGTAGGAGTTTACATCTTCCATTTAATTGGAAAAAATTAATGGTCTTCATTGAACTCAAGTACTTGATGTTATTGTTCAGTGAATGCCATTAAAAGCAGCAAGGAAGGATAAAAGTCAAGACCTCTGAAGGCAACCATATACATATTTTTGGGCACATATAGGATAATGTGCCACCATTTCAAAATTAATAGATTTCTTGTAAGACTGTCACCAGTATATACCAATCGGTTTTGGTATATGATATGTGCTTTTTCATTTTGGAATCCTAATTGAGGTCTAAATTCAGAAACCTGACACTGACAAGAAAGATACTGTTGTCCTCAGCTATTGCTTAGAAAATATCATCCTCTTTCTTCAGGATTTGATTTACAGCTATAAGAAATACAATTCCTCAGGAACAGTGAGCCAGGGCAGTTCATTTCCCATAAAGCAAAGGTCTCTGATGAGTATGTTTGGTAGCAATCCCTCTGATCTACTTTATCTGGTTTCCAGTGGTTAGAATAATCCAGTCTTTCTGAAAATAAACTATTCCACATTCACCTTTTTCATGGCTCCCCTATTTTTCAAGGAATATTACCCCCTCAGTCTGCTTTTAAATCAGTTATATATTCATGATTTCTTTTATGTATGTTCAGTAGAAAAATTATATTGTTGTACAAAATATTGCTTAGTGGTTTAGCCTACCAGCTGTAGCTGAACTAACCCTTTTAACTTATGCACGAGTTATAATTTTTTATTCTCTTAATAACCTCAAACACATGAAAAACAAATAGAATGAGTTGATAATTTCTAAGAGTAAAATACTTCACATATTTTGCTATCATGCTGTGGAATAACTCTGCAATGTCAAGTAGCTCACAATTAGTAAAACTGTAGGGGGAAAAAAAGAAGTGTTTTGATCCTGAGGAATTTTTATCCTAATCAGATCGAAATTTCAATGCTCTTGTAGTGCGTAATATCTTCAATAACCAAAAAAATCAAACTGATTCCAATGTCAGGTTTTACATTCTGGGAATGAAATAAAATGCTAAAATATACAAATGAATCTCATGTTTGTACAAGTTTATTATCATCACTAAAAAGCAAGATTGATTCTAAATTAGGCTGTTAGAATGTCAGGGGTTTAGTTATTTCTTAAACCAAGTCCACCTGGCATCCTGATGACAGCCTAGGGTATATCGTATTGAAATTACCACAGAAGTGGTGGTCTGACCATCTGCAGCGTCTTTCTGTCTGTCCATAGTATGGGCCAGCAAAGATTTCTGTGTTGGACACTGGCATCCTTGTCCTTTTGACTGAAGATAGGGGTGATAGAGCAAGATGAGGGAACAGGAGATAAGCATCTGGAAGAAACATTTTTTGATTCATACAAGAAAAAAAAAAGAACCATGGGCTTTGGTTTTAGCACATGCCTAGTATTTGTTTTCCAGCCCTAATGAATCCTAAGAGATGTACACCTACTCAAGCATGTGGATGTGTCATGTCTTTTAGTCATGCCCTGAAATGCTGGAGAGGTTGTATTTGCTCCTGCAAATGCTTCTTTGGGTTAACAAAATGTTGGCCTGTCTAATTTAATTTCTTTGTCTGCTTTCTGACCAAAGTCAAAGGTACTAAAAGGACCAAAGCCAAAGATACTTTAGAAGAAGGGGGAAAACACTCTGAAGTATGCAATTATGCGCACCTTGAACCCTTGTTTTCTCTGTAATACACTCTTAACTCATGGCTGGTTCATTCCTTGAAAGATAAGAATTTATACCACTGCCTACATTTGGTGTTCTAATTATCCATATAAATACTCAGATATCATTTTCAATCCCAATAAATTTCTAATGTTTGTGATATTTTGTGCCTCAATTGTTTTCACAGGCAAATTGTATACTATTGAAAAAATATTTTCTGTATGTAAAGTAGATAAAAATTTACCAGAAGCATCAGAGTTGGATAGTAAACAAACCAGAAAACTCTACCAAGTCAGATCTTTAAATATGTGAATCGCTAGCTGCTGAACCTAATTGCATAATTTTACCTTCTGTAGCTTACCAATATATATAGTTATTTTGCAGTATGCCTCAGATATAGTTTGCATCTATAACCCTTTAACTTAATTGTTGATGTTATTTCATCTTCAAATCAAATCTAATGCAATACTGATTTGGTATGTTCGCATTTCAGTTTGTAGGCTTTTGGTTGTAAGTCTTCCATAGCTCATAGTCTGCTGAAATTTGCAACGAAACTCTACTCCTATTTTTGCTTTAAAAGTGTGTGTGTAATACCAGCTGTATAAGTACAGCTACTGCAGTGAAGGGTTATAGAGTAAAGATTGAGCTCTGACATCTGCTCATAAACTCTGGGTTTTCCTGTTACTCCATTAATAATTTTCTTTATTTTTTAAAGTCTGTTTGTGCTCAAAATTTCTGACCCCAAATATGAATCTATACTTTTGTATTATTCTTGTAGAATAATGCAGAAGCATATGTTAAATTGCAAAGCCATGGGAATAAATTATTTTATTGTACACCTCCAGCAGCGTCATCTTCAGTTTGTCCACTAAACTATTTCTGTGCTGACTTTTTGCTACAGGATGTAAATGTATGCCATTTTAAAAAAGGAGAAAACTATTTCGGTCACATGTCTTTTTACTTTTGTTGCTGAGGTTTGCTCCAAGATTACCGAGACCAGAATTGTCCATCACTTTGTAGTCTAAATCAGAAACTGTGTAGGTCCATTGAAAATCCAAAGATGGATTAACGATTTTGTTTGTAGCTTACGAGGCTGTGAAATACTCCATCCTAAAATGTCACCATGTGAAGGTATGACTAAACTGTTGCAGATCTTGGCAGGGCTTTTAGAAACACATTTGTGCTGTGGGCTTTTTTTGCTTCTTTTTCTCTTTCGAAGATCTGGACAGTTGACCTTGTATCTCTGAGGGAGACAGTTTTCAAAGTGAGAAGGATATGAAAATAGTGTCAGTAAACTGTGTAGCATATATCAAATGTGTGACAGTGTGGCAATAGGTCTTATTAGCACTTGTTTGAAAGAACCTGCATAAATCACCTGTGGCTTTGCCGTCTGTGAGTCATCTGGCCAGTGGTGGGTCCATGTTGGTTTTCATGCCTAATAACTTCTAAAGTGAGTGTGCTACTGTGAGGCTTTTGGCTCAGTGGGCTTTGGGAATGCCCTGCCATGCACCTGAACCCTTTGTCCACAATGTTTGCAGATTGCTAAGTATTGGTTCTGAGTTGCAAAGTTCTTTTATTTTTATTTTAAAAGGTTGTGTTTTGGGGTTCTTTGTCAGTGAAAGATATCTTTTTAAGGCTTGTGAAGAAAGGTGGAAAGTTTTGTTTTGTTTCCTTTTCTTTACTTTTTACAAATCATCTGGTATAAAGGGACTGTATGCTTCAAATGTCATTTACTGCCAGGCATGAGATAACGATGAATCTCTGTGCTGGTTAGAGGGTGTTCGAACAACATTCAGTTGTGCTGTGCCACCATGTGCTGTAAGAACAGTCTGGAGATTAGGCTGAGGAAACCATTCATTTCACTCAGCCCAGGTATTCAAACAGGGACTCTTACACCAGAAATGAAAACATGTTTAACAGGATCCTCTCCCTTGAAAGAGACCATCTTTAACCTAAGTAATTCAAAAATGAAATTAATATTGCTGCCAATCTGCTTCTGTGAATCTTCCACCTCTTTTCCTATTTGTAGGAGATATATTTATGCATAGTCTGCTGATATATTTAGCATGGAAAGGGTTATATTCTAAAGTCATTAATCTTACACAGGTTGTCATATGATGGACATTAATGTTAGGGAAGAGATGGAGTACAGATTTAAGTTTCTTGAGCGAGCGGGGCCAAATTTCTCATCTGATGTTGAGTTTTAGTAGCTAAGGGCAAAATTTGGATCTGGGATTTCATTTTCCCCTACAGTTTGAACAGAGAGTTCATTAATGATAATGGAAGTTCTGTCTGAAGTTGGTGTTCAAAGCGGGCTTGGGTTTCTAAACGACCGTTTCAATATTAGCAGAAGGAAATCACTTTATGGCAGGATTGAAGTCATGGGGAGAGAGACAAATCATGAGGGAAAGAAAAAGAGAGAGAGAGAGAGAGAGAGAAAGAAAGAAAGAAAAAGAAAGAAAGAAAGAAAGAAAATGTAGAAAATCCTAGGTAGATAAATCTACTGTTCATTTTTCAATCCAGTTTGTCATAAAATAATCTGATATAGTTAATTAAATTAACAATTTCATCTATAGAAGCCACAGAAAAGTTTTCGGATACGCATGCCGTAAGATTCCATTGAATAGTGCATCTAGTGATACACTGAATTATATATTATAATTGTCATTACATTTGACCAATAGCTACATAATGTTTTGAAATAAACATCCTACCTAGAATTATATATTCTTATAATAGTTATGATTATGCATAATTATCAAATTGTCATTTTAAATGATTGGTCATGGGCAAGTGGTATGTTACAGCCATTGTGAAAGGAAAGGAGAAGAAGAGTGTATCTGTTGTTCAAGGAGGATATGATGATTTGTCCTTAGTGGTGGGAAATACTTTTTTTGTGGTTTTTCTGGGTTTTAATAAATTTGTACTGCTGCTGTGGACTGATGTAATGTAAACTGGTAACACAGGATTACTTTAAAAAAAAGAACATCATCCTGGTCCTTATCTGAGATAATTTGTAATCAAACAAAGGCAGAGTCTCTAGTAGAAGCTAGGAAATTTCAGAGGGCTGGAGTACCAATGGCCTGGGGTTAGGGTAGGTTAAAAAATCCAAGGATGTTTTCCCAAACTATTTTCACTATTTACTCAGTTTTCTTCCCTAGCTAGACATGGAGCATGCAAGGCTTTCCTTGCTTGGCAAGTTACAAACTTTGATCCTTATATGAATCCACATTTTTTAACAGTTTGACTCAGACCACCTTTAACATATGCTTTTCTGTAGAGTGAGGCAGGAAAAATATTACGTGCTTTATAAAGATTCTTAAGGTTTCAATTTTTTCTAAATGCTTAATTAAGTCTCTCTATTTTTTCTGCAGGGTTTTTGATACTTAATTTTGTCTAATTTATCAGGTATTTATGTACGTAACATCCCTACACTGGAAGATTAAGTAATATTTCATATTGCAGAAGTAAGCAATGAATCATTTGCCATACTTGGCACTTTTAGAGTGACTGTATATGCTTAAAAAAATTATCCCAGGTGAATTAAGAAGTTAGGTGGGAGTTCGAATATCAGTAAGATAGTTTTCTTTCATGAACCTGATTTGCTGCTTCCTGCTCAACTTAGGAAAAGATCAATTTGTGTTTATAAACCAGCTATTATTACTGTCTGATATTCATAACACAGTAGCAGCCAAGTCTCAGTCAGTGGCATTAACACAATAGACTGCATTCTACCCTGTCCTAAAAAAAAAAGACGTTCTCTGTCCAGCACGTAGAGTTTTCTTCCGTCATATACTGTGAGTAAAATGCAGCTTTCTAAAGCCTTACAGAACCAGTATTTTTTTTCTAAACCATTAGCATCTTTCTATTTTTCTTAAAAGAGCTCTGTTGAGGTACAGTAAGTCACACAGAGCTGGTAAGCAAGTGCATGCAACGAGGAGAGGTAGAGAACTGTGACCCTGGGGACTTCTGTGACACAACGGTGGCATTCTTGACTAAGCAATCTGCTATGAACGTCACACTTTTGGCCTGGTGGGTAGAGTATGCATTCGCACACTGTCCTGGTTTATATCCCCTGACCCTGTCCTGTGTAGCATATCCAAAATCAAAGTGTTTGTGGAGGAGTTTAAAGATGGCACCAAATGTCTACAAGTCTCCTATCATCTAGCTCCTAATTCTGTTTAAGTAACAAGCATCATTTAACATTGCTAAATATTTTTCATTGCTAAAATCCAATTTGTGGATACCTACTATTTAAAACATCTAGCTCACTAATTGCAAAATCTATAGAAAAGTCCTTACAGCTTCAAAGACTCACTTGATCCTTGGAACTGTTATAAATGGAAAACTGTCTCTGTTACAAGCAAATAAGGCACTTAATGCACTCTTTCTGGCTGTGATGCTATTTTTCCTGAGGGTTTTGAAAATGACCTTCCTGTAAGCATCAAGGACTGTAACTTTTCTGATAAAAAAACTTGTTCTTGTTTTAAGTCTATGCCAGGTTCATTCCCCTATAGCCCACAGTTTTCAGAAGCAGAAGAAAAAGTAATCCAGAATTAAAAAAATAAAAACCCCTCTGTTTCCAGAACGAAGTTACCCTGTCAGCTTGCCTTGGGCTTTAGGTGGAGAAGTGGAGATTAAAGAGTCAGTATTCCTTTTCATGTTTCATCTGCCAGTTTTGTGAATGTAGAAAGAGTACTTGTGGCTGCAGTTAAGTATCCGACTGTGGTATTAAGTATGGCATTTTCATCCACATGCAGTAAATTAAAAATATTCTTATAAGTTTATCAGGAAAGAAATTCAGTATCAATACCACTCAGACATTGATAAAGGTATTTCAAGGAGAAGGGTGAATAGCACAGCAGATGTAACCTCAATATTTTCACCAATTATAAAGAGCTTCTTTGTGAAACTGTGTGAATATGTAAGATGATCTCATCATTTCCTATTTACTCAATACTTACCTGAATACGCAATATAGTGTAGCTTTTAAATGCATATGCACATGAGTAAAATGTCCTTTTGTAAGAGACCTTACTAAAAGACCGCTTTTGATACACAATTTCTTCATCTCCTCTTCAAACTGAATTAAGCTACTTCCTTCTTTTAAAACACAACTCACTATTTAGAAGCTTTGGCTTTGATTTCTCAGAACAGCCTTACAGGAAGAAACTATGTTCTTTTTCTTTTTGTAACCATATTTCTGAAGACAAACTTGTACTGATTTATTTTGATTTTCTAACAGAAATAGGTTCCTGCAAAGAACACTGACTGTTTCTTCTTTTCCCCCCTCCTTCATTCCACTGCTACAAGAATATTGCTGTGCACAAAGCTACCAAGGAAAACTGAAATCCCTCTGTTGGGAACTGTGTACACAGCAATATATTCATACTTTGAGAAATAAGGGAGATTTTTTTCCTTTTTTTTTTTTTAGTTCTTAGCATGACATACTGTGCTCTTCTTCACTGAACTCAAATTGAGTAACTAGGTTAACATTTCAGCAAATTTTAATCAAGTTTAGCATCCACAATCTTAGGGAATATATATGTGCAGCAAACATAAAGGTAATCAGTTTAAAAACAGTCACCCCCAGTTAGTCCATTTGTTTAAAGGGTTTATATTTTATTTTATATATTTTTCAGTTAAATATAAATTTAAATATATATAATATAAATTTATAAATTTTTATAGCTATATAAAATTATGTAACCCAATCCTGCATAATCCCATGTAACTTCAGTCACACAAGGCATCCCACCAATGAGGTCACAAGTCTCACCTTTCCCAGTGCTGCATTGTCTGCCAGACTGGGTACTCCATGTACAATACAAATAGAAATAAAATATTTGCATTGCCCAGTGAGGGATTTGCCTGCATACATTCAGGATGTGATCTACAAGGCTTTACATTTGCAGAAGTTTATGCCAAACTGAAATGCATGGTCTGTTGCTAGTTACAAAATATAACTTCACAAGCAAAGTTTAGAGTGGACTAATTATTTGCTTTCATTTCTTCTCAAAATCAGTAAATTTATTAATGGATTCTCTGTACCTGCAAACTGAAGATCCTCAAAGTGAAACTGGGCTTTACTCAGTAACACTGAGCTATCAATAAATCAGATAGATTTCCCTCCCTGACTGGTCCTTCTAATTGCTTTTTTCCTCAAATTTCTCGTCTAATTTCTAAGTTGCAGCTTGGCAATGCCAACAGTTAAAAAATACTGTAAAGTAGAAAACATTTCCAATTTCTTTTTCATTCTTTTCTTTCATCGCATTGAGACATTTCTTCCCAAGGTATACTATGAGCTTTCAGAACTGACTTGAGGGTTCCTCGTGCACTCTCAAAGGACATAAGAACCAGATTTAGCAGCACAGAACAGCTGGCCTGCCAGAGAATCTCTTTATAGAGAGAATTTTTATATTGAATCATGTGACTTCCTTCAGAGCATGGTCCACAAATCTCTTATATGAAATGTGCTTTAGACAGATGCAGGAAGGAAAATCCTGTGTATCTAGTAATATATCTGAGCTAGTCAAATAGAGAATAAAAATTTGCAGGTAGATGAACTTCACAGAAAGCTCATTTGTAATACAGTATTTCAGATATTCTTTGGATGTATATTAATTTGGGAGCCCAGACTCAGAGTGTAGATGGTTTGTATATAGCTCTGATGCACTGAATTGTCATTCTTGGAAAAGCAAGCACCTTTTCCTCTTTTCCATAGTTCTGAAATGAATGCTCTGTTCAGCTCATGACAGACTTTTCCAGTGGTGCTACAACTAGTGTAAAAGGTACTGAAGATTGAAGAACATGTCTAAGATGACCAAAAGAGCTGGAAGTTCTGGGTCCTTATAGCTATCCCTATGCAGAACCTATCCTCAGTCACTGGCTAGTGATTCACCTAGTACGTTGACTTTCAAACGTGTATATGGGCAGTTGTTCTTTGGCATTTGTATAGCATGTTAAACTCCCCAGAAAAAAACTGTTCCAAAGAAGACAACTGTATATTTAGTGGATACAAGTGCAGATAGATTTTACTAGTTTCTGCACACAACAGTGTTTCCTCGGGTTTCCAGAAAACAGAAAATATCACTCCGCACCTGTACGTGTATCAATTTTACACTCAGCTGTAAGCACAGTATTTTGAATGTTCTATTTTACTAAAATGGAAATGTCTGCCATAACCAAAATTTACAGCAGTACTTCTCTTATTCTTCATAACTGATAAAGTTGGACTAATTTATGTGAGATTGTTTTCTAAAGTGGCATACAACATTGGTTTGACAGAAATGCTGGGTAGGCAGTTGTTTTATTTTATCTTTATTCTGCTGTGTAATGAGGTCTTGGAGCCAATGAATTATCACAGTAGAATATTTAGAGCTTGGAATACAAAAGTAAAAGTTTAGGAAAAGATGGAGATCTGCTAAAAACTAACTTAGCTCACTAGAGGTTGCTGAAAAGCAACAGGACCCTGGTTACAAATATTTGTTTATATTAGAGCCAAATCTAACTTACACTTCACATTCACTTTACATTGCACTATTATACTTGCATTTTTTTTTATTTAGTACTTGAAAAATTGCAGGGGGGACTGGGGGATCCCCCCAAGGCAAGAAAACATTACTGTTTGTATGGCTGCCTTTGCAAATATCTTTTTCTGTAAATATATGCTGTACGTGGATTTAGATATAGATACATTCATATGTATAATTAGAGTTATAGACATTTGGTTAACTTGAAGGCTCCAAAGTGTCATTTGTCACATTTATGGTACGAACTTTAACTGCCTTATATACTTATTCTTTTCCAAAGTGACTTTTTTCTTTTCCCCCTCCAGAAAAAAAAAAAAAGGAATTAAAAAAAAGAAAATGTACTTCATGAAACTATTGTATATGAAGCACTTATTAGCCGTAATTAAATGGACAATATGAATTTACTACGTCTTTAGGACTCTGGCTTGTTCTGGTTTAGAGCAAGATGATTAATGCAAATACATATTACTTGAGATAACCATTTAGCAGCTAATTTAGCCAAATTTATTACAGCAGTTAGAGGTTTTTCATTTTAGCAGACGGAGACAAGGACATGACAAAAGCAGAAGGTGTATGTGAATGCACACTGCCCTCTAGTGCACAAAGCTTTGTGGGAGTAATGAGAAGTGCAGGGAAGGGAAAGGGCTTCAATGACAACAGTACTCACATTTTGTGTAGTTTAGGGGTTTTATAAAACCATGCTGCTCCCTTTCACTGAAAGATTTGCATTTCATGCCCTTCTCCTGAAGGGCACTGAAGAATCAGATACGAACCAAATCCGTTTCAGCTGGGCAATATTTTGGCTGAAGTATTACTTTAAACATCTGTATTTCTTAGCCTTCTTGCTGTGAGCATGTAATAGCACCGTTTCACATTACTGATTGCTTTTACTTTTTTCTCTGTTTCGGAGCATATTTCAAACATCGGAGAGAGCTGTCACTCTGTGGCTCTAACCAAGCCATTCTGTGCCTCCCTTAGGCCTGTTTCTCAGTCTGTTGGTGGATTTACTTTGCTCTGGTAGAAAGTAAATTCTCCAAAGACTTTTCCCCCACTGACCAGTGGAGATTTGGTTCATCTGAGAACTGTAAATTCTGTTTGACAAGATCAAAGAAACAGATGTATAAGTTCAGTGGTTGATATCGCCTGCAATAAGGAGAAATGATCAAAGCAGCAGGGGTAGAGTATCTTCCCAAACCTTTCAAATATCCAGAATCTCAAAGAGGTCTACCTAGGAGCTATGAATAAATCACATATAAATTTGCCTCTTTTTTTCCTTTTCTTTTTTTACAGTTTGACATTGAGTGCATTGGAAATGTCCACACAGCAATAAGTATTCAGTGAACCATAGAGATTTGTAGGGTTTTATGCTTTTCTTCTTCCACTAGAGTTTCCAAAAGCAGGTAAAATTATACTTTAAAAACTTGTGCAAACATATAACTAGTTATATTGAACTTCAGATCCTGTTTGTCATCTCACCGGCATTAAACCTAAAGGAAGCCAGGTATCTTCTGCTTATACTTGTGGCATGTTGTAAAATGAAGATCATTTTACCACAATTCTAACAAGCACTATATCTTGCCTATGTTTTGCTTGTATTTTCTTGCCAGTGCTGAATAAGGGTCAATGTGTAACGAAGTATTATCGCTGGATGCAGAAGAACGGAGGTTATATCTGGATACAGTCTAGTGCAACCATAGCTGTCAATGCCAAGAATGCAAGTGAGAAGAATATCATCTGGGTCAATTACCTTCTTAGGTAGGTCTATCTACCAGTCGCTTCTCTCACTTGAATTGCTGTGTCTGTGACTTTCCTCTGTTGGTGAAAGTTTTAGGGGAAAAACAACAGCCTACTAGAGAAAGTTAAGGAGAATAACTTTTCATATAGTCCACCTCAAAAGCAGTGCCATTTCATTATCACTACTGAGGCACATGTCATATCTCAGTACACTGGGATATTCTTGAATTATTATGCTGCCTCAGTCTTAAAATGAACGTTCTACCATTTTATTACCTGCCTCACTTCCCTGAAACTACTCAACCTGAGCTCAAAAATAAAAAGCATCCACACCAGCTTTCGGTAGTTATGTTATAAAATCTGGTGTGAAGTGTTTGGCACTGCTTTATTTGGATATTAAAAATGCGTGGAAGCAAACTTCTGGTATGCTAAAAAAAGGTCTCTCTAAAAGGCATTTGCCCGTTCACTTCAGAGACAGGAACTTTCTCAGGAGAAAAAGCCTCAAACTACTGTGTTGTTCCTATAACTATCATATGAATATTCACACTGAAAAATGCAAAACAGGATTTAAAAATAAAATTAGCATTTAAAACTATATTAAACTATTAGAACTATTTTAAACAGAAATAGTAGAAATGTCTTGAATGAAAAGCTCTTCCCTGAGAAATTCTGTTTTACCAAAGTATTTTAAAAGGACTGGTTTCTGAGCTCAAGGGAAAACAAACATTCACTGAGGGACAGTGAATTATAAATTTGACCTTTCTCATCTGAAAATACCTTTCAACACATTCTGTTTTGTGAAAATGTTCAGTAGGATTGGGAGATTTTCTGTTTCATTCCAGAGCAGGAAAAACCCAAACAAATAAAATTTGAAACCTTGAGATCGTCATGAAATGCAATTGTCATTTTCTGGCCTGTTCTCCTTTTAAGTTGCTTGTCATGGTTTGTTACATTCCCTTTGATGCCATGAGAGTTCAAAGGGATGTCTAGGGGTTAGATTGTGACTTATTATGCCAAGTCCAGCAAGCCCTGAAGAGACTGTGCCTGCCTAAACTTGCATGTTGAAATGCTTTTGATTCTCATTTTGGGGAAGAGGAGGAAGCAACCCTTGGCAGGAGAGCATTGAAGGAGTACTGTGGGAAGCCTTCCACAGCAGTGGAGTTTTTATTGGGGCTTGTGTGTTTCTGTCCTAAAATGATTTAGCTCAGGCTTTTCTGAGTATATCCTTATCCTGCTACCTTTCGGTCTCTTTTTTGCAAGCGTGAGGCAGAATGCAGCATTTCAAGGGGTCAGCTTAAGTCTCACAATTCTGAACTGGAAGTACAGCTTCACTGCCCCAGTCCTTAACAGGGCTTCAAAACGCCCAGAAATGTTCATGTAATTCCAGCTCCAGTTGTAAAAGTGGTCCATAGGAATTATGAACAGTTACCTCCCTTCTCTTTGCCACTTTCCAGACAATAGGTGAACCTAGTCCACAAATGGAACCTAGTCCACAAATGTCAAAAAAAATAATTTTCTCTACAAGCAGAATATACCTAGCAAAAAAAGATAGTGGTCTTCCCCGGGTCTCCTCCCAGAACCTGATTTTTCTGCTGCATTCCGCTCACCAGTCTGTCAGAGAAAGATTAACATCTTCACTGAATTTGTATCTTTAATTTAGATTTCTCCTAGTATTGGAATCTACAAAAGATCCAAATGTCCAAACAATATTTTAATAACAGATCAATGCATAATTAGGTCTACTCTTAGCAGGAGTACTGGTCTGTATACATTTCCATGCATTAGAAAGTATGATTCAGCTGTCTGTAAAAGGATAGACTAATTATAGTGACAGGGAGGATTAATGCTGTTCTTGTTCCAGCAACTTGTTATTCACAGTGTGAAAGCCCTCAAACATCTTTTGCTTGGAGGGGGCAAATTTGGGGACTGCCCTGGGATGCAACAGAATAAAGTCACTTTGTCAGGACAAAACCATAAAGGTGGTAATCATAAGATGTCATTTCAATGTGAACTGTGTGAACTCTGAATTTTGCAGCACACTCTAGTAGGCTGAATATGGGCACACTGTCATTGTGATAGCATATCAGGCACCCCCAGTGCTGCCTCACATTGTTTTATGCAGGACTGCAGATTTTCTGCTCCATCACCAGACTGGAATTTGAACTGCATGGAAATGCTCATCTTTTTAAGAATTATTAAAGACTTTGTTATTTTGAATATTTCTAAGTCACTTTTGTCTAGCTGTGTTTATTCCTCTGCCTTTGAATGGATTTAGGAAAGGAACACATTTTAAAAGGTACAAACCAAGAAAAAGCATAGGGTTGGATGGTTATTTTTTTCCATTTATCTGGTAATGTAGCTTTTTTAGATTGCAGTCATGTTCATTGCTAACAAGTCACAGGTGAGCACCACATGAGCAGATGAAGATATGATTATAATGGGTGTGTTGACAGTTCTTTATCCCTAACATATGCATCTTAACATGCACATGTGCATCTGTCATATAGTTAGAGTGGTTGCTTTTGGTTTCTTGACGATGTGGGCATGTGTGCAGTGTTTAAAAAGTATTTAACCTTTTTTTATCTAAGTTTTGCCCAGATTCTTTGGAGCAGTGGTGACTTTCTTTAGCCCTAACTGAGCACCTTCTTAATAACTCTATGTATGGTCTGCTTGATTAAAGTGTGGAAAACTGGAATGTTGAGAAAAACAGGTACTGAAAAGGCTCTGGCAAGGGATGGTAGAAAATACTGTTAAAGAGATAACTCTAATAGACATTACGGTGGGAGAGAAACAGTGGAAAAGTTAAAACACTCTCTCTGTTCTCCCAGGCAGAGTAATGGGATCAAAATCGAGATATTTTGTTGGATGATGATGCAGTGTAACTTTACTGCTACATATCACACAAGCCATGATGTCCCACTTCTGTAAGAATGCTTTTATAGCTCTAAAACTTCACTAGAATCAAATGAGGTTTAGTACCTGGTCAATATAAGTATTTGACAACAGTATTAAAATAAACCTTCATAAAATTCCTGCTGTGAAGCTCTGAGGAGTCAAAAATATCTGTTTCTATGTTTACTCTGTTGTTCTTCCTGTTTATTTTCTTTGTTTGTGAACTTCGATATGAATAGAGGGAAAAATCATGAAACTGCAAATCATCCAATTGTTTTTATATTTTCTGCCTCCTCCTCAGTAACCCAGAGTACAAGGACACTCCAATGGATATTGCACAACTTCCTCATCTGCCAGAGAAAACCTCAGAATCCTCGGAGACTTCTGACTCTGAATCGGACTCGAAGGACAACTCAGGTAATACACATGGTGTGCCTTTACACCCACAAAAGGTTCACATCATGACAGCCACGTGGTTGGCTTTCCAGTTGCTTTTACTTCACAAGTATTGTTCCATAATAACTATATATATATATATATATAATCAAATTGAAAGTCACTAGAAAAATCTTTTAATGAACTTACCATTTCCACAGTATCTCTATTTCCTCAGAATTTCTCTTTACTCTTTCCATGCATTCTTACCTACATAGCACCAAACTAAATATTTTATTTCCCAGCTGTGCTTATGAACAGGTATTGTGCCTTGTGCAGGGGACTTGGGATTGTCACTGTTGAATATGTTTCTAGTTCTTCTCTTTCCAAAGGAGGCAGATGTTCTGCAGGGAAGTCTCTACTGTCGATATTTATGACCTTTTCTTGTATAAATACATTCTTGAAGAGCCTCACTAGGGGGCAGTGAAGATCGAAAAATTTGAGCATTTTCTTGGGTTAAAAGAGTTATATTTACTTACAAGGTGTAGATTTAAGCACTCGTTTCTAAGCTCTTTAAGTCTGGAACTTCCACTGTTTTTTAAAAGCTGAGTGTACTTGTCAAACTCAATGTGTAGATTGTCCTGCAGATGGTCCAGTGCACAGATGGTTCACACATTTCTTTAGTTTTAATAGTGATTACCTAGGCACAGGTACAGATCATCTGGTCTTGAAAGGAGCATGGTTTCCTGTGGCCCAAGAAATAAAGCTGTTACTCTGCTGTAGTATGCAAGATAGATAGACAGATGGATGGATGGATAATTTTTCTCTTGTGTCCATGATAACAACCAAAAAAAGTCTGGAGAAAATGGATCATGGTGATATAAATCAAGCAAAAGCAAGAGGAAGCTCAGGCATTAATGTTATCTTATACAATATGGCTGTTCTCTTTCATCTTTTGCTTTTATTTGTTCTTCCTTGACAGCTTGGTTTGATGGTTTAAGTCAACACGCAGTCTTGTTGACCACCATCACTGGGAATCTTCACCCATTCCCCGTGCTTCCTTTATGCTGTCTTGTTCTTAAATAGCCACATAACACGTATGTGGAGAACAGTTTGCATTTCCCATGTGCACTGGAAGTTTCTCCAGGTGAGAAGGTCAGAAGTGCATGAGTAATGACTACCAAGGCTGATGCAGAGCAAGAGAGCATTGCAAAGGTGCACAGATGTTTACATCTCAGAAGGAGATGTCTGGGAAGACAGCAGAGACAGGGGCTTGTTTGTTACAAAGAAAATAAATAGAAATGTCAAAGGACCTGAAATTGGAACATCTTGGATGAAACCAACAAGTTCAGTTCAAGCTCTGATAAAATCCCAGGCAAATATTGTGCAGTTTTAAACCATATTACCCCAAGCCCACTCTTCACTAGATAAAAACCACAGCCTTAAAAGAAAGCATTTTCAAAACAAAGGAAGAAAAAATTGTAGGAGAAGTTCAGTCCTAGGTGGAACAGAAAGCTTGATGAGACTTAGTAGTTTATGGCTCTTACTTTGCTTTTGTGGCTCTTATTTTTCAAAAGAAAGGGTCTCTGTGCTGCTGCTGACACAAGCAAAAGTCCCACTAACTGACTCGTGAAGTGCATTGCCCTGAGTGCTCAGCCAGCTCTCCTGTCAAACCCACCTCCTCCAGCACTTCTGGGAAATTGTTTGGTATTGACATGGCTCCAGGAGTAACCAGTCTTTAGAGGAAAACTGGCCCTTCTCCTGTCCCCCTAAAACAAGCATACTGAAAAGGGTAGTACTTGGCTCTGATGAGTGAAAAACATCTTTTATTAGCCAACAAAAGATTTCTGGCTGGTCTGTAAAAGACAAGGTCTCCTGAAGCCTTTCATGACCCTTTTGAACATAGTATGATAATGGAGCGTATTCAGTCTCAAAGCTACTTTGGGTCTCTGAGCCCAGTGAGCTAGAGTGTTTATCTCACCCATAGTAGAATTATAATTAAATGAATTCAGGCAAGAAGAGTGACAGCTTCTCAGTGCTGTAGATGGGCTTTTTCAATGGTCCTTAGATGATTGGGATCAATCAAGAATTTAATTCACTGGATGGGGGTTTTTTTCTGTATCTTTTTTTCTTTGTTGCCCTTCAGGAGAATATGAGAAGACAGTCTAGCAACAAAACAGAATTGTTTTAACTGGTTTATTCATTCAAATTTATACACATACGACCTGCTTCTCCTCTCAAACGGGAGGAAATCAGCAGTAAGTCTACTGCAGCCAGAGACATTATGCCACTTCAAAAGTGGCAGTGGTCAGAGGAAAATGAAGTGAGAGGACTAGAATCTTCATTAGTAAATAGTGCTATACTTGGATGCCTGCCCACTGCAGGAGAACATGAATGTGAAAGAACAATCACGAGAACATAATGGTGATAATGGGATTGTTCACTGACTCCTCTTTGGATGGCATGGCTACAATACTGTTGTGCTCACAGTTGTCAAAAGGATTCTTGTCCTGCGAGCAGATTAAGAGGCCGCCCTCAATCAAGGTGTAGCCATATAGCATAAGCTTTTAGTGCATTAACAGTCCTGAATGTCAGAGACACAACATAACATTGCAAAAAAGTGTGGCTCTACAGAAACAAATACCTTTTGGAAAAAAAAAAATGTTTAAAGGAAATCACATGTCATTGGTAGCTAGAAATTTGGACTTGGAATCTAATTTTATGTGCCTGTTGCTAACCATTTGTTTCACTCTCATTTTACTCCAGAGGACAATGAGAACTCAAAGTCAGATGAGAAAGGAAACCAGTCAGAAAACAGTGAAGACCCTGAATCTGACAGGAAAAAGTCAGGAAATCAGTCAGATAATGAAATGAACTGTAATGATGATGGGAACAGCTCCAGCAACCAGGACAGCAGGGACAGTGATGACAGCTTTGAAAACTCTGACTTCGAGAATCAGAAGGCTCCTGAGGACAGTTTTGGCACTCTTGGCTCTATGCAGATCAAGGTGGAGCGCTATGTTGAGAGTGAGTCAGACTTGCGGTTGCAGAACTGTGAATCACTGACCTCTGACAGTGCCAAGGACTCAGACAGTGCAGGTGAAGTAAATGCCCAGTCTTCCAGCAAACATCAGAAGAGGAAGAAAAGGAGAAAAAAGCAAAAGGGAGGCAGCATGACCCGGAGAAGGCTGTCAAGCACCTCAAGTCCAAATGGACTTGACTCAGCTTTGGTGGACCAGCCCCAGCTGCTCTCGTCACCAAACAGTGCCTCAGTGCTCAAAATTAAAACAGAAATCTCAGAACCTATAAATTTTGATAATGATAGCAGTATTTGGAATTACCCACCCAACAGGGAAATCTCAAGGAATGAATCACCCTACAGTATGACCAAGCCCCCCAGTTCCGAGCACTTCCCTTCCCCCCAAGCCAGCAGTAGTTTACATGTCTCCATCCCAGACTCCGTTCTCACCCCACCGGGGACTGAAAATACTGCCAGCCGTAAAACTCAGTTCAGCACCTCATCTAACTCAGCCTTGGCTCCTGTGTCCTCTGACCCTTTGTCACCCCCACTTTCAGCATCTCCAAGGGACAAACATCCAGGAGGTCCCACAACTTCCAACTCTTTGTTGTACACTGGGGATCTGGAAGCCCTTCAGAGGTTACAAGCAGGCAATGTGGTGCTTCCTTTGGTTCACAGGGTAACAGGAACCCTTGCTGCGACCAGCACTGCTGCTCAGAGGGTCTACACCACTGGCACTATTCGGTATGCTCCAGCTGAAGTTACTTTAGCCATGCAGGGCAACCTCCTCCCCAACACCCATGCTGTTAACTTTGTTGATGTTAACAGCCCCAGCTTTGGGCTAGATCCTAAAACACCGATGGAAATGCTCTACCACCACGTTCACCGACTCAATATGTCGGGACCGTTTGGAAGTGCTGTGAGCGGGGCCAGTCTGACCCAAATGCCTGCAGGGAATGTGTTCACAACTGCCGAAGGACTTTTTTCCACTCTTCCATTTCCTGTGTACAGCAATGGCATTCACACTACACAGACTCTGGAACGGAAAGAGGATTGAAATATGACCACATACTGTGTTCAGTGTTATACTCTGAGGCATAGACTATGTTTTAATTTAGACCTTTAATTCTAGCACTTTGAATTTGAGCAGGTCAGCTTATTATCTCAATATGATGGTCCCCATTTCATTCCCTTTCTCTTTAACTTGACTTATTCTTTAATGTAAAGATATTTTTTTATTTTTGCCTTCAGAGAGTCGAAGTACCAGTTGCCTGCCATTTTGTCTTCTTCTAAGATGTGTGTTTTTTCCTTTGCATCTTTATTAAGATGCCTTTAATATGTGTATGCCTCTGCCATAGAATACTCAGAGTTGTGGTAAAGAGATTTTAAAGTGACAACCATTGGTTTTACTTCAAAATGATCTTGATATGATCAAGATTAAAAGAGACAAGCATAAAAATTGTGCCCTGTTTGACTAAGTCAAATGAAAAGGGGGTTTTGTTCCTAATTCCTTTAAAATAGGGGATAGTATTTTAGAATTTTATGCAGAGTTTAATTCTCTTTTTATGGTTAAGATTTTCTTACTTGCACATAAAATAATTTGGGTTCTTAAAAAGTTAATTTCTGGCCTGTGACTAGAATGTTAAAAAGTTGGACTAAATGTTAATTACTGAAACTTTAAATTAATTTCTAAAACCATGGTGCTATCATTTATTAATCTGTAATGTCTTCATACAATATGCAGCTTGTGGGCTGGGTTTTTTGGAAAGAATGTGTTCCGTACTGGTTTATAGTGGGGTGCTGCAGTCTCCTTGGTTAGTTAAGACAAAAGCCCTCATTAACATTTGCTGCAGGACTTAAATTTTTTTACCTCCAAACTAACAAGCATAGCCTCACATCAAATTTAAATGGGTCAGGAAGCCTTTTTCAAAAAGTGCTTAAAAACAAAAAACTCAATTTAATTGACGCGAGGAGCAGTTTCTTAGGTGCATATTGTTTTGCTTTATTTTTTTCTCAGTGTAACTGAGGCTAATTCTACAACATCAAATAACACTTCAGAGGAAAAAAAAAACAAACCGTACTATTTAACATGTTTTGTTTTGGTTTTCATTTAATATTATAGAGGGAAGGTTGTAAATTTCTTTTTTATTTTCTTTGATTTGGGTATTTTTTGTTGATTTTTTCCTTATTTCTAGTATTGAAACCAATATGTTTTAAAACTAAAGAATGGGTTAATAAGCTTGAAATAGATAACTACAACTGAAAACTGCACATTAAGTAAAAGAAAAGAAATCTCCTATTTTGTCTTTGTTGCCAGAAATCACAGTGTAGTGTCAAACACTCCAAATGACTGTCAAATATAAATTCTTCTTCCACTCCATCTTTGGCAGCTGTTTGTTAAGGCATCTAATAACAGATGTGAGAACTGTAATGTGTACAATGTGTAAGTGTCCTTGGCTGTCAGTCCCATTGCAGTTTCAATGTGTGTTACTATATGCAGTATATACTAAGCTAATGTAGTTGTTTTGTCCTTTGTCTTCTCTGTGCTTTATCTCTAGTCTGGAGTGGTAAAGTCCCATTCCTGCAGTCCTAGTGAACCAGTGATTCTTGGGGGTTAGTGGTTTTTGTGTGGTGGCCTTCCTCTGTAATGTCACCTTATGCTGCTTCCACTGTCTGTATACCTTTTAATTTCTGCTGTTGCTTTGCTGTTGTGTATTCTCAAACCTCTCTCTCCCCCTTCCTCTTTCCCCACCTCCTCCACACTTTTCCCCTCTCTCTTTCTCTCGCTCTCTCGTTTTCTCTTCTTCACTCTCAGAGATAAAAGACTCTTAACTAGCTCAAGGTTAATGGAGCCATTTTTCCCACAGAGGAATTCTGGGTATGACTTACTCTTCCAGTGTACCCCACAATGCACTACAGAGTAATGCTCAGATATATTAAGCAAATTGATGCCATATAGCCTCAGTTGTTAACATTCCCAGAGTCCTTGTGCTCGAACTGTAAGCAGAGGGTGCATTTCTTTGGTTTTCTCCTAGGTAGGCTGGTGGAGCAATACGTAGAACAATTACCAGTGAGATACGAAATTCTTTCGAAGGCCGACTGGCATTGTTTAAAAAGGAAACTGAGCTTAGAATTGTCATATATACTCGCTTATGTGTGCAAAGCTAATGTATTAACTCAGCTGTCCTTTGAATTTTTGATCACTCACTGCGTTGTGTCAATTTCTGCAGTAGCTTTGAATTTGAGAAGTAGGTCCAAGCCACAGAGGAGTCATAGTGAAAAAGGATTTGGATGCCAGAAATTTAATTAATGAGCTTTTAAAGGTTCCATAGGAAGGTTTTAAGTAGGTCTAAAAAAGACAAGAAAGCTGATTGGGAAATTCAAAGTTTAATTTCGGAAGCTCTGCTCTAGCTATGGAACAATCAAAGGAGTGCACCTCTCAGCTACAAAGAACAGCTAGACAGCTGTTGTTGTTTTGGGTTTTTTTTATAAATGTTACTGTGTTGTGTCAAAATGATTTCTGGTGATTTAAACTAACAGATAATCACAGCTGCTGTCTAAATCCATAGTGTTTAAAATTACAAAATGAAAAAAAAACTTCATTACCTGTGAAGACTGTGTCTGTGTTTTTAACTATTTCTTGTACAAATATATGAAATCTTTTATGAGGAGACTGGTGCCAAGTAGCTGAATAATGGGGAAAGGGATTCTGTTCGTATAAATCTTAGCAGTGTTACCAACTCTACAATATAAAAAAAATTAAAATGTTAAAAAGTGACAGCTATGGTACATTTATTTTGTGTTAAGCTAACCGAATCTAACTTCTTGAGTGCCTGGCTTATTTGAAACATTTTTTTCATTGATCATTGATAATGCTGCAAATCAGAAATGTACATACTTCATTTACAACAGGGTTCTTTTTATACTTTTGTAGATTCTCATACATGTCATACATGGTTGTCTTTATGTAACTTAATTTTTTTTCATCCCGCAGGTGCCATTTTCATAATAAACTTCTCTTGGATTTGTTACTATCTGGCATCATTTCTTTTACATATAACCATCCTGACTAATGAATGCTGGTAGTATTTGTTTGAGCAGGTATTTTTTAATTGTTTCTTAAAAAAAAAAAAATAGC
Organism: Sclerurus mexicanus; assembly: GCA_013396755.1. Classification (NCBI taxonomy): domain Eukaryota; kingdom Metazoa; phylum Chordata; class Aves; order Passeriformes; family Furnariidae; genus Sclerurus; species Sclerurus mexicanus. The sequence continues at coordinate 596,922 of VWZF01006848.1, read as the reverse complement.
CAAAACAAACCAAAACTAAAATAAGAGGAAAAAAAAATCAAAGAGGATAAAGCTAGATTTTTATTAACACTTGTGAAATGAAGAAAAGAAGCTGTCAAGATGTAGGTTGAGAATGCTAATCCAAATACTACAACAAACTTGCCACCATTCTAAATTCTCAGCTACCCCAACTCATTGTCATATTGAGCATTTTTATGCACATTATCAAAGCTAAATAATGGACCTGCAACATTAACCACTATAGAAAGTGTGCATTTTTTCTTGATTAATGCACACTGGAAAAGGTCAACTTTTGTACATTAATCATTTAAAATGCACTTTATATTTTCATTTTTGTACTCTACGATGTTACAGTGAAACTCTTAAGTCACATTATATCCTACCTAGGCTGCTGATTCTTTTAAACATGCACTTTCTTTCCCCAGAATGGCAACCTGTAAGTTGTCGGTGTCGTGCGGCTAAACATTCTAAACATACCAGCTAAGGACAGAAACATTTACCAGTGCAGAACAGACAAGGCAAAAAGCCTTGACCCCACAAATGAAGGGGGGGAAAAGAAAAGTCAAAACCAGTTTTGATTACACAGATATCCACACAGAGTGGTTAAAAAGGGAAAAATCTGCATGAATTTGGAGCGGGGGGCGGGGGGGTGGGCAAGGCTCAGAGCAAGTGGTTTTAGTCTCTGCAATGCAAAGCAGAGAGAAGCTTTGGTACAGCAGATGCCACCTCAGCTACCCATCGCTGTGCGCTGACTCTGTTGGTGGTTGCTGCATGCACAGAGGTGAGGGTGGGTGGTGGGAGATGAGGCGAGCAGGAGCATTCTCAGCCACCACTTACACAGTCTCTGCATCTCTCCTTCATTCGTTGCCTTTCTTTACAGTGCCTCCCCCAACTGTGACAAAGATTTACAAATTCCACATTTTATTTTGTTATTGCTGAGCATGCAGTCTCTAAGAATGCAAATTTGGGGCAATCAAGACAGTGCTGCTTATAGCCAAATTCCCTAAGCAACTCTGAGTGCCTAAATCTTTTCTCCTCTCTATGTCCCCTTAGAAATTAGCACTACCAGGCTAGTCATTCTCAGTCAGACTCTGGTTGCCCTATTAACACCAAGTAAAACTGTCTATTCACAGTTTTCAGCACAGCTCTTTACAATGAAAGTTACACTCAGCTGAAGGAAGAGCATATGAATCTGGCTGGCTGGGTCGATTAATTTTTTTTAAAAAAGAGAAATGTATTCAGTCATAGCTCAGTGAGCCAGCCCAGTCCCTTAATAGCACGAAGTTTGGCTCTTTGAGCTTCCAAGCAGTTCAGAATTCCCACTTCCCAGGCTCCAAGAATTGAGTTTGCTATGTCTCCAACTTGCAGGGGGTAGAAAGGAGCAGAGGTTAGCAGTGCTGCTTTCAGCTCTGCTTGTATGTTCCAGTTGGCAATGCATCTTGTTTATGAGGTAGCTAAGGGTGCGAATGCCAACCAAGAAGAAAACAGAATTTAAATGGAGATTGGAAGAATGACCAGAATAAAACTTAATGGAAAAATAACATGCCTGTTCCAAATAAGTGTTAATCAATACTAAATAAAGCCACTAATTCCAAGAAGGGGCTTGAGAGAGTCATTTCTGAGCTGTTATAAAGGCTTATTAAATCTCAGTCATACTACCTGTACACTGCAACAGAGCATGGAGTTGATGGCCAAAATGAATAGATTGCTCTATGACTTGCAATTGAACAAGGAAGTTTGTGTGTTAAAGAAAATTAGGAAAGGCCATTTCATGGGGGGTTTTCATAGTCATGTTATTGCAATGGTTTATCTCTGGGGAATAGATTTTGTAAATTATTCTCTGCAGCAACTTTAATAAACGAAAACAACTGCTTGAAAGGGTTGAGCCCTTTAAAAAGGGTTCTTTGGGGTAGGCTTAGCTGCTATCTTTGTAATATTTGAGGAAAAACTGTTTTCCATGCAGAAAGTTGGGCAAACTTTGTCAAGTCATTTCATCAAAGAACATTCCCTGAAACAACTGATCTCAATAACTGCCGTCTCTAGAAAGTTTGTTCCTGAACCAATTGTTTTGCAAGGTTATATATGCAGGTATTTAAAAGTTACCTGAAGGGTTGCAAGGGAAAAAAAGGCTCTTTTGAAGCCTCATGACTCTGAAAAGTTACAGTGTAAGAAAAATATTTCAGAAGTATTTAGATAATCAGCTCTGACAGCTTGCACTGGTGCTCTTGCAAGGTGGTCATGTCACTGGAGTAACTGTGATGCCCCTGACAGCACATTTATTGTTATAATTCTAGGAACTGCTTTAGTTTAAATGTGTCAGTGCTTTCAGAGCTATTTGCATAGTATTTTCCCTTCTTACCATTGTAATTTCTTTATTTTCATTTTAGGGCTGGGGGAGGAGGGTGGAAAGACTGGATGTGCATTGTCAACTAAATTAATGAACTGTCATCTATCCAGTGAGTTTACTGAAGAGCCTACAGAAATGTGAAAACATGGGATGCCACCAGAGCCACAGATGCTCAGGTAAGATCAAACCATTTATAAAACATGCACATGCATGCATACAGACACTTAGATCTGCTACCTCTGAAAGCCAGTTGGGCTTCCAAACTGGGCAGGGTGGTACCTATGTATATATGCATAATAAAGGTTCTTTCTTCCCCTCTTTCACCTATTCCTTCCTCTTTTCATAAGTGAGTGCTGGAAACTGTTTTCATGAAACATATCAAATCACATCCATACTCTTTTTCAGCAAATCATAGAACCATACAGTAATTTGGGTGGGAAGGTACCCTAAAGGTTATCAAATTCCAACCCCTCTGCCACAGGCAGGGATGCCACACATTAGATCAGGTTGCTCAGCGGCCCAGCCAACCTGGCCTTGAAACCCTTCAGGGATGGAGCATCCATAACTTCTTGGGGCAACCTGTTCCAGTGCTTCACCACTCTGTGAGTAAAGAATTTCTTCCAAACATCTAATCTACACCTGCTCTCTTTCAGTTTAAAACCATTGTTCTTTGTCCTGTCACTATCTGCCCATATAAAAAGTCCCTCTCCCTCCTCTTCATAAGCCCCCTTAAGTTACTCTAAGATGCTAAAAGGTCTCCCCAAAGCCTTCTCTTCTCTGTGTTGAACAACCCTAACTGTCTCAGCCTGTCTTCTTAGGAAAGGTGCTCCAGCCCTCTGATCATCTTCATGGACCTAACAGGACCAAACAGGATCTTTCTGAAAGCAATAGGACTTGAGATAAGCCAAGGATGCAGACTTCTTTTAATTGACTTGGATGAGGACGAATATTCTCCACTACAGTTTTGTTCAGAATCCTAAAGTCAGCAAGAGAGAGTGGAAGAACAGATTTTATTTCCATAATCACCATGACATGGGTCTTTCAACAAAACAAACATCCAGAGTAGCTTGGATATATTTCATATAAATAACTGAATTTCTAGAAGTATAGTACTCTAGATGTGAAAATAGAGAGCTTAGTGACTCAGATCCAAAGGTATACAAATGAAGTCAATAATACTGAGTTTGATTACATTTGTAGGAAGCTATAAATTTTTTCCCATCTTGTAGGAGCTGTGTAGACTAGATGCATTTCAGAAAATAAAGGATCTTTTAGTAGACAGCAGCAGTACAATGAGTACTGACAATGCTTAGGCAGAAACATCATCAGGACTCAATAAAGGCTTATGGGAAGTCAGTAGGAGAAGGTTTGCATGCTTTGCAGACAGGAGACTTTATTGCCCAGTAGTTTGTCTCAAATTACCTTTCATTGACTCCAGAGACATGGAAAATATTGAGACTACCTTTACCGTCATGAGTTTTCATGAGAAAAAGGACCCTTTGTCTTGTTTGTAATAAAAGTGAACATAGTATTTTCTGGCAAAAGGTACGGAATTGGGTTTTCCTCTTGCTTTAAAAGCATTCACAGATTTATAGCAGAAATGACAGGAACAGGATGTATTAACCATATGACCCCAGCAGAATGAGTCTACACCCTTGATTGATGTAAAAGTGTTTCTGTCCTCTGAATAGCCACAAAAGGTCCAGTCTTGGACCAGCTCAAATCAATGAGAGCTTGACTAAAGACTTTAATGGCTTCAGGACCGAAGTTTTGAGCCAGTACTCATAATCAAATAACAAAGTAGAGCATATAGCATAAACCATAGACAAATGAGTCAGGCTAATTGTTACACTGCATCGTTTCCTTTCTAATCCTGTACACCAGTCACACACTAAGAGAGCAGCTCTTTTTTGTTTAATTAAAAAATCTTTCCCAGTTTCCCAAAGCTGTATGGTCTGATCCTTCCAGAGATTCCTATCTTTAAAATAGGCAGGGAGCAAGTCAAAGACACAGACAGGACTGCCAAGACTGCCTTTTCACCCATGCTCTGTGGCCTTGCTCCCTGGGTCTTCAATATGAAAGCAAAGGACTACAAGGTGGAAACTCTGCTGGACATCAAAGCTTGTTATTTTCTTTAAATGCCAGCAGTGCTACCTGATGGCAGCACCAGAATCACCAGTACAGCTTTCCCAGACCTTCTTTGAATATCATGCAAGAGATAGGAAGGTTCACATTTTAAGGAGGTAAGTACTCACTGAAACCAGTTTCCAATTTCTTTTCACTACTGTGAATCTCTGAAGTCTCTTAGCAGCCTCAGCTGTCTCTCCTTTACCTCATGTCTTTCTTCTAACCAGTTCTCTGCTTTATTACACCATGTAAGATAGCATCCTGCAGGGTAGTAGCAAAAAATTATTTCAGTTCAGTGATGCCTAAAAATCCTGCAAAAACTTTCTAAACAGCATCAGTTGAGATAGAATGATAGATGATAGATAGATAGATAGATAGATGATAGATAGATAGATAGATAGATAGATAGATAGATAGATAGATAGATAGATAGATAGATAGATAGATAGATAGATAGATAGATAGATAGAGTAGTTCCTTTTTTAGAAGCTTCCAGGTGCACATTAAAAGCACGCACCCACATTGGCCAAATGTTACAGTTTTTCTACCTTTCAATAATTAACATACATGATATCTACAGCCAATCTGTGGTACCAATTCCTCCTGGTGCCCACCTTCAGAACTCCTCAGAACTGCCCCTTGGAGCCCCTCCAAGGGCTCTGCGCTTACTCTCTTGTTTTAATTACCAGATATCATATTGTCTCGGTTCAAGTTCTTGCAGGTGTTCTTCAAAACAGTGTATCCTTGGTAAATGTGTGTGAAAGTGCTCAGCAACTTCTAAATACCACCTAAAATGTGAGAGACTTAGGAAAATTCATTGAACTTATATAACCCTATAAAAATCTATAAAATACACATTAAAATCCTTAGGCATCATCAGGAAGTCCAATCTCCTTGGATTATAGCAAATGGAAAGAACTAAATTTATTTTTAGCTGAAAACACAACCAAAATGCTATGATTCATCCTCATAGCAAGGACCTTTGACATTTCAGGGTAAGATCAGTTTCTGAGAACATGCCTCCCACTTATTGCTCATTGGCACTTTGAGCAAGCTGTAATTTTTGCCCTCTTTCCCACTTAAAAGGAAAGTTCCTTGCTGCTCTGTATATACTTTTGCCTCTGCAGAAAGACCTGCAGATGATGGGCCTGGCTAGGTCACTTCAGTTCCTAGACAATTTTCTTCACTGAACATTTCCTGACATTTCCAATTGCATGTGGTCATGATTTTATCCCAGTCAGCAACCAAGACCCACACAGCCCCTCACTGACGCCCCCACCAGTGGGATCGGGGAGGAAATCAGAGGGGTAAAATCTAGAAAACTTGTGGGTTGAGATAAAGACAGTTTAATAGGGAAAGCAAAAACAAGCAAAGCAAAACAAAGAATTAATTCACTGCTTCCCATGAGCAGGCAGGTGTTCAGTCATCTCCAGCAGAGCGGGGCCCTTCCATGTGGAACAGTTACTTGAGAAGACAAACACCATCTCTCCAAATGTCTCCCCCTTCCTCTTTCTTCCCCCCACTTTACATACTGAGCATGATGTCATATGGTCTGGAATATCCCTTTGCTCAGTTTGGGTCACCTGTCCCAGCTGTGTCTCGTCCCATCCTCCCATGCATTCCCAACCTCCTTGCCAGTGTGGAAGTATGAAAAGCAGAAAAGGCCTTGACTCTGTGTAAGCCCTGCTCAGCAATAACAAAACATCTCTCTATTATCAACCCTGTGTTCAGCACAGATCCAAAACATAGCCCTGTACGAGCTACTGTGAAGGAAATTAGCTCTACCCCAGCTGAAATCAGCACACATGTTGGTGTGATCGTTTGCTTCCCATGAGACTGTAGCCTTCATTTTTTCTGCATGGCCATTCTTTCTCCTTTTTCCACCACATTTGTTTTTGGCTTTGCCCATCCTTATTATCTTCAGAATGTCTTCAAACAGACACCCTAAGGTGCATAGCGTTTCCCCAGCACGATCTATAACCATTACTGCCACTCCCTGGACCTTGTTACCAAGCCAATTTTATATCCAATTGAGTATTTTAGTATCAGTCCCATACTTGCTAACCTTATAAATTAATCTGTTACGTGGCACTGTATTGAGAGCCTTTTCAAGTCCAAGTACATTATGTCTCCTTCTTCATCACTGTTCACTTTCATTGTCACTTCCTCAGAGAAATGAATCAAGATTGTTAAGCATGACCTCCTTTTTGTAAATCCATGCTGACTACCTCTAACCAATCTATATTAGATTGATATTAAATCAGGACACAGACGCAAAGGGGGCCTGTTGTATAAATGCAACATAAGGTTGCTTCATGTGGAGATGAGAGATGGGAATCACTAACACACTGAAGTTAGTAGTACCAGGTCTGATGGTTTGCCAGTAACTTATTAGTGGGCAGATCCCTCCCCAGGGTCTCAACCAGAACTCCTCTGGAGAAAACAAGAGCTTTTATCTGTATTTGTCAAGCCTGTTTCTATTACAGAAGTGAATGTGATCACTGAGGATGAAAACTGGGTTCTGCTTTTATTCATCCATGATTAAGTCAAAATCACAAAGACATTTCAAAAACCTAATTTTCAACAGAATGTTGTCCCACAGCTTCTGATAGAGCTGTATCTGCACTGCCTAAGGTGTATGTCAAAAGGCAGCACTGGCATTTGTTTCCTGTACAAATGCAGCCAAAGGATGCCAGGAGAATCTCCGACCTTGGCCAAGGTGCTGGAAAAGCATGTGTGCTATGTCAACTACAACAAATTCCCCAGTACCCCATTAAGACATTTGGCACCTTTCTTCCCATGAAACATGCACCTGAGTACATATCACTACTGACTGATGCCAGAGAAGCAACTTTTTCCTCCACTGGAGGCAGGCTCAGGGACCGCAAGATACACTGTGTGAAATCACGCACCACATCACCTCGCTTACTTTCTACGGTATGAAGATGGCAGCCTGCACAAGCAGGGTGAGGAAAGAGGATCTCAGCAGTGAATACTGTCAGCAGTTTAGGTATAAATTAAGTATGTTTTGCCAGCTTTTCTATCTCAGTGACTTGAAATATCTCCATCAATGCTGTAAGCACAATAGAGGTCTCTTCAGTTTGGGACTAGAGGGCCAATTGATCCCAACAGTGTCTTGAGCTTGTTTGACAACATATGCATCAAGCACAGTGAGATCCAGAGGAAGTCAAAGACATCCCTTCGGAAACAACTCTTGGCCTTCTGCCTTATAGCACACCCAAGGTAAACAAAGTGACCTTTCTAATCTACACCCTATGGAGGCTTATTGCATATATCCTGTATATACACATATGGTTCCCTTGTGTCTTCAAATCAGAAATGTGGTAGTTCGTGTATGGTGGGAGACATGTTGTTCTTGCAGAGTTCAGCACAGTCAGTGCTGCTGTAGACTTAGATGTTCTGGCAAACATCCACTGAAACAAAGGAAAGAGGCCCCCCCAAACACTTTGGCATGTGTTCAAGGCCTTGACCCTGTAACAGCCAGCACAGACACACTCAGAAAAATAACTTGCAGAAACAGTAGGTCAATACAAAGAAGCATAACTTAAGGGTTATAAGGGTATAAAGAAATAGTTGGAGCATGTCCTCCCTGTTTGGAAGAAATGATTGCTCACATGCTTTATGATGAAAGAGTTCTGAAAAGAAAGCAAAGGGAAAGCAAGACTATTATGTATTTCTCAGGCAAATATAAAAGCAGAAAAGAAAAAAAGAGCAAATCTAGTTGCTAGAGTTCTCACATTGCTAGTATCTGCAGCTAAAACATACAGCCTTGTCATTGGCATAAGATACATCACAGCTACATGGAGTCCCACAGTCAAAGAAACATGGTTTAATATCAAGTACATCCTATGAAGTTATACATACCACCCAGATTACCTAACACCTTTAAAGAATCAGGTATTGAAAAAGCATAGAAAGTTCCATCAAACATTAATTTACATAACATACCCTTCAAGTACAAATTGCATCAACACTTTTCTGAACAAATCTGGTCATGGGTGACAGGTCAATGATAGCAACCCTCCCTTCTGATGGTAAGACTCCATTGAAACAGTGACTCTGCTGACACCAGTAAGAAGTCTGTTCTATATGTGTGCACTTTATAGACTTAAACCTTAGACAAATTAGGAACAACAAAAGTGCACCAAAAATGAGAAACAAAAACAGCATCAAAATAATTTGTCATAGCTCTAATGTTCTGCCAATGATTTCCAGCACATTTCTGTGAGCAAATAATGAAGTTATGTAAATGATAAAAAGTATCTTTTTTTTACTGTGTTGGCTCCGTGTTCTCCTGCAACAGGTGAGATGTACTTCCAGAACTCAGCAGTGCACTTCAGAGAAAGCATCCATGAGAGGAAAGAGTGGGAACTGACGTTTGAGCTAGGATATATTCTTTAACTTTGTCATTAACTGTCTGCACAATATTTGCCTTCTCTGCTTCTTCGGATTACAGCTCAAACATCTCTGTACACCAGAACTGAACTGGCTCCCCATGATAAGCAGGGACTCACACCAGGCAGACAGCTTGAGCACTGAGTGGCAGAGTCACAGCAGCACAGCACAGGACACAGAACTCCACCACAATCCTGCCTTCCTGTCAGCCATCACACTCTGCATGCTGCCCCTTCTACACATCATTCCTGGCTGGCAGTGTCAGGGATATACTGACTTGTGTAGGTGTGGACACAGCACAGAATTTCTAAAGACAGTTGGGCCCATCTAAATTATTATCAAGTTGCTTATAGTATTAAAATTCATACAACTAGAAATCACACCCTGAAAAAAATTTTTCCAAACCTCACAACTGTTAACTTCACCACTGGCTTAGTACCAGGCTCAAAAAATGAACAGAAAGCTCAAAAACTCTTCCATTGTTTTAATGGCACGGTGCTGAGGTGTGCATTATCTCAAACATGCACCAATTCAGCTTCATGGTGCTGCAATGAAATGCAGACTTTGTCACCTAGACACACATTTATTTCCATTACTGACATTCATGTTCCAATGCAGACCAGAAGAGATTTTCTCAAACTAATTTAAACCACTACAATATCCTAAGCCTTTGCTTTGACCATGAACACAAACCTTCCTTTCTCATAGAGACCCCCTGTAATTGAACCACTGCTGCAGACAGAGATATATCCCTGTAGCTTGCACATCCCTTAAAAAGTGGGAAACCCAAAATGCCTCCTTTGAAAGATTCTTTTGTTGGCTCAAAATATCTTCTCCCCAGCTATTTTGATCAGGTCTAAAAGAAGATAAAACATTTGAGAGAGTGATAAATAAATGGATCTAACAAAACAGTCACTTCTAATTACCTAAAAGTGTGTAGTGATCCTACTTAGTAGCACTACTGAGTAATGATGCTGGTGCTGTTAGCAGTATCACTTGTATTAGCATCAGCAGTAATGGTGGTGTATGGTAGTAATAGTATCACTTCTACTATCCCATACTAGTGTTACTAGGATAAATCCAAAGTACCACTGGGTACTCCTGTGCTTATGAAAGTGCACTTACAGGGAATGGTTGCTTTCAATTTCCTTGACCCTCTCTGCTTGCTTCTACCCTTTTTGATCACTGATAGACTCATTTTTTCATTTGTGTACAAGATTACACACTGCCAGAGGTTAGCAAAGTAGGCAATTTGGAGTCTTCATTTTAGAATATTATTTGTCAGTTGACCTTGTAATACTATCATTTGATAACAGCATGACACCAACTTTTAATATTCTGTCTGGGCTGATAGATAAAATTCAAGGCACAAATCAGTAACTGTCCATGGGCCTGATCACCACAAAGATGGCCTGCCTTTTCACACCATGCCCAAACTGATGCTGCCTAAAGAAATCTGCATGAGCTGTTAGGAGGAGTTCGTCGTGGTGGGTCACTGGCTCCTAAAATTAATCACTTTATAATTTGGTCCAGTGGGAACTTGACAACCTTGTAAGGATCATGCAAGAAGTTTCTCTTTAGTTGTCTAAAATGGATGTTAAATGCTGTGACTTTATATGTCAGAAATAACACTTTCTTTGATGATATGAGTGGGTCTTGGGAACTGCAAGGCAATCCCCTGCTCCATACTGTAAGAACATGTCACAGATCTGAAGCTCAAAGAGTACCAGAACGCTGATCACTAACTCAACACAGTAAGATAATATTAATAATGATAAGAATGATGAATTGTTGCACAGTCTTATTCATAAGTATTTGTTAGATCTGAAATCTGATTAGATCTTCATATACAACCCAGACACATAGCTGACAGCCCTCTGCTGAGCCATATGGGTGAGTGGCATGAGCTCAGTGAAGCTGACCTATACAGTGAAATGGTTTATGAGAAATGACGATATATGATGAGAATACAAAACTTCATAATAGGTTTATTTATTGATTGCAAATAAAATTCATGAACTGTGAAGCTGGAAACTGCACCAGAGGGAATTGGTCCAAGAGGACATTAGGGAAAGAGAGAGAGAGAAGGGGGAAAGAGAGAAAGAGTGTGTGTGTGTGTGTGTGTGTGTGTGTGTGTGTGTGTGTGTATTACACATAAACTAAGTTAAAAGTTGCCTAAAGCCTTCTGATTCCACAAGCAGAGCCTCTGAGGATAGAATGTGAAAGCCTTTAATGCTACTAAGGCTTTGTCAGTAAGATATTTGCATATTTTGCCTACAAACCCAAAACGCTGTATTAATTCATTTTTATTTACCTCTCTGCTGCTTCCAAAAGAAACCTCGCAGGAAGCCATTAATGACATTGCTTCATAAGAGATAATTTTCAGAGAGGCTTTGCAGGTAGTGACTAAAGGGGGAAAAAATGTGTGTCAAATTTAGGTTATTAACAACATAATCCTTAAACAGAGAGTATCTCAAAAACTAATTCATCTTCAAATTTGACTGTAAAAACTGCACGATCCTTCGCTCTGTGTGTGTGTGAATTTATACGGCATGGATTTTTTTTCTTCATGTTTGCCAGAAAGGGAAGCAGGAGAGTTTTGAAACACTGGGCTGGAGGCTGGAAAACACAATTTTGTCTTCATGCTGTGGCACCTTCCATTCAAATTCAGGTCCCTTTCTTCCCAGTACACCAGCAAAACTGACAGGCAAACAGCTTTCTCTCACAGACCATATGCAAAGCCATCAGGTAACAACAGGGCTGCCAACAGCAGCTGCCTGTGGAGGAATTCTTGGGTTGGTTGGGAACCTCTCTGCAGGACATCTCCAGTAAGTGACAGTACAAAAACTGCTTGCTGGGGGAGTATTTGTCATCCCTGGCATCCTGCATGGGGAATCTGGATTGCCACAACTCACCACAAGCCAAATCCTACTGATACCCAAAACATCCCCCAGGTTCTCCCACACAAAATCAGACCTGGTCTCCCTGATCTGTTCACAACTCACAACTGTACACCTTTGGGATGAGATTGCTGTATTTAAGTTAATATTTTTTGTTTAGTGCATTTCAGGTTCTTGATAGACAAATCTTTGGACAAGCTAAATGAGAAGCAATTGCTCTTAAATCTGTGGTTGCAAGAAATCATGATCATTTAATACAATTTTAACAGCATGATTTTTTAATAACAATACGGCAAAAGCAGTCTTGGCCTTTTCCCTATTTAAACACAAAGTACTGAAATCTTTGTGTCTTCCCACACTGAGAGAAGTAAAGACTTTTTTTTCTCATGTGAATTTATACTATTCAATGCAAGCTTCTTTTAAACTTTCCTGTTGTTGGAGGTACATTTTTACTCCCCCTCCTCAGATCCTTTAAAGGTATAATTTATTAGAGGTTTCCTCTTCCTTCCTGTATTTTTCTGCTCTGGATGATCTATTTATAGTCTTTGTAATGTCAAAATTATCTCTGAGATAAAATACAGAGAGTCATATAGGTAGGCAACATAAATATCCCCCATTCCACTGCCCAATCCAGCATCTTTGCACCTCATTTGTCCTTTACACAGAGGAAAGATTTCTCCTGATTTACTTACATACTAATTTGTCTGCATTTAATCTATATTCAGCCATTTTATCTACATCTGCTTTATCTCTGTTCAGTACCCTTTGACTCTCCACATGCTGCATAGACCTGGTGTCCCATGGCATCCCTTGCTGGGCTGGCATATATGTTGTATGTTGTGTCCCTGTGTACAGGTGAGTGCCATGTCCTGTTTACAACCCATCAATGGCTTCCAGAGATTAAATGAAAGGTTATATATATATATATATATACACACATGAACCATACGAAGTGTCAGCGGCCTGAGCCCCGTTGCCCTGGAGGGTGGGCAGAGAGTGAGGAGAAGCAACATCTTCATTACATGACTGCTGTCCTTCCACCACTTCCTTGACCACAGCACCTCATTGAAGCTAGTGAGAGTTTGTGCAATTGTGAGGCTCCTTGGGGACAGGGCAAGGAAGAAAAAGTGCTACCTGGTCATGTCCTGGGACAATCATCTCCTGCACCAAAGTGGGTCTGCACTCAGACCGTCCTTTCCTTGTTCAGGATAAAACAACCCATCTTGTCCTGGAGGAAAGCAAAATGCCTCTATTTCTTGCAGACCATTTATTCCCAGGCACAACCCCACTAAAATCAATAGCACTTCGACAGCACAAGTGTTTCGAAACCTAACCCCATCGCAGTGGGTGCACCTGTACTCCATAACAAAGTCCCTTCTTTCTGTGACAGATGAGCTGCTGAAAATGCTTAAACGAGAGTCCCAGCCTTTCTTGGTGCTTACCAGCACTGCAACCCATGGACATGGGCTAGCAGGGAGGTGGACAGGGAGAGTGAAAAACAGCTATGGCAGCAATGACAAATTGTTAGTGGAAAGGCTTCAGTACCTAGTGGAGACTTACATGTGGTTTAGGAAGGTTTTCACAACTCTGCACTGAAAGGTTACAATGAACTGTAGTTATACTTGCTCTTTGCAGGTGCTGTTTTGTTTTCCTGGGTTTTTCCACACAAACTGAGGAAACATTGCATCTGGAAAATTACAAGGTCGGCTTATGCCAGGAGCTATTGCTGGAGAAACAGCCCTGTGATACCATTAACCAGGCCACAGTTAATTAGCAGCAAATCCCAAAGATGTTTCGTAGATCACAACACAGAGAGATAGTAAGAGAAAGTAAGAGAAGGAAAATCCTGGATAGGGGACTTCAAAATGGGACATTTTCTAAGAAATTAATATGAGAGAATTAAAGAAAAAGAAAGCTCAGGAATGTAAAGATGTCAGTCTTTTCTTCTTCCAAGTACAAGTGCTTGAGATATTTTTGAAAACTAGCAGTAACACTGTGTGACAGCATCCTCTCCTGCTGCGTGCTGTCCCAGGAACGTGTATGGGGAAGGTGCCACAGTGGTGAAAACATCTGTAGAGCAATGCAAGCTTTCACTAGGTGTGCATGAGGAGTGTCTGGAAAGGTGTCTTTGTGCTGATGTTCATGCCCCATAATTCTAATACAACAATTATTTTATAATCCTTTAATATATTTTTTAACTAATCTAAAGTTCAGGGCTGAAAGTAGATTAGCCACATAACTCAATTATTTAAATGCTTAAGCCTCTTCTTAAACACCAAAAAGAGGGGAGTTTAAGTATTTCAGCTTTAATGCCCCATGATAATTTTTCCCCTTCCTTCAAAAACAGCTGCAAAACAAATAAATAAAATAAAATTGTCAAGGCCAGAAACTGTTTCTCTTTGCTGCTCCTCAGAAGTCATTACCAAGGCTTAATCCTCACTTATAGTTCTGTAAGACAAGCGAACCACAGGCAGGGATAGAGCAGCACTTGGGGCTGGGTGTTAGTGCAGGGCTGCTCTGTCTGGCGTACATGGGCACCCTCACTGTGTGCCTACACAGCCTCATTGGTGGGAGCAGGTGGCACTATCAGAGATGATTCAAGCCAGGCAAGATATGGGTTGTGATCTGGAGGTGTCAGGACATGTAGGTGTGTCACTTAGGGACATGGTTTAGTGGTGAACACAGTGGTGCTGGGTTAATGATTGGACTCAATGACCTTAGACGTCTTTTCCAACCTAAATTATTCTCATTCTTGGATTTCCAGACACCTGGAGAGATTAGCCTGGAAGATTATTTACCTAATTCAGTCACCATGCCAGTCAGCAGTGACAAACCCAATCATTAACCCCCCCGTCCCTGACAGAATGTGTGCAACTGCTTCTATACAATCCAGAAGATAACGATCCAGGACCATGGCATGCTGCATGCCACATCTGTCATCTACTCCCCTGAAAAAAACAGCACATGTATTTGCTGTTAGTGATTTGCCTATTGCTCATGGCCATTTTAATTTGTGTCAATTGCCTCCAAATTCATTCTCACCTCACTATAATATTTGGCCTACCATTTTGATCATCAAAATGTACACAGTACGCTCAACTAAATATAGCTGAGCTTTTTTGTTTTCCATTATTTTGTTTTGTTTCTATTTTTTCCAACAAGATATAGAACAGTATTCACTAGAAATTTAACAACTTCATTACAAGCACTGTACCAAAAGCAAAAGTAGAAACAACTAGAAAGCTTCATGGATTTTACAAAATTTCAATAAAATTAAGATGGTTCTAAATAGTTGTCAAATACCTTGCTTAAAACTATTCTTTGTTGATGGACAGAATTATAGTTGAAGCCATAGTTGTCTGGTGACTCCTTTGTGTTTCATTTTTACATGGTTTTATGACAGTTTCTATTTATGTTTCTGTACCTTCAGTAAGAGAAAGAATTTAATACAAGGGAAAAAAGTATATATTCTCTTTACAAATGTACATGTGACAAATATAGCCATGTACAAACTCTGTCTAAAGATTTGGCCTCTTCCATCTGCAAAACCTCACAGGAAAACAAAGAAAAACTAATTTTGCTATAATAATTTCCAAAATAATTACTTCATCTGCTAGTGATTGTATTATATTGTTGGCTTGATTTATCTGTGTTAATTACTTTTTAAAGAAGCAGTAGTAAAAATAAGAAATGGATGAATCATATGCATATGTGATGTCTAAAGAGCAGTCATCATATTGGAAAATAATTAGCTATTCATAAATGGTTGAGTTAAACTTACTCTGTATACCAGACTGAACCACAAGCCATTATAGGCAAGTTCCCCTTCTCCTGATAAGACATATTATAAATAGATTTTATTCTTTTCCCTCTGGGTAACAATGCTAGGTGTTATTCAGGTTAACATCACCCTTTGCATTTTTCTTTCTCTTTATAATGTCAAAATATAAAATTGCAATATATTCACACTCACAGTTGTCAGAGCTTTGGAAATAATGCAGCAAGATTTTTGGAGACCTTTTCTCCTGTCAAGTTTCACTAACACTTACCAATTCCCTTCTAGTGGTTTCTTTCAGGAGATCAGCTGCATTAATTTAACTCCTCTGCTGTGATTTGTAGTTAACAGAGACTAAACCCAGGATAAAACGAGCTTGGTGACTGATTCTGCCTTTTGCTATCATTTCCTTAGTCTGAAGATAATGGTGGTAACATTGACAATGGTAAAAAAGAAAGGAAAAAAATGAGGAATACTTTAGGCTTACACTCTAAGAAACACAAGCCAGTTGTCCAAGGACAGAGAGAAAGGGAGAGATTGTTGAGAAAAACACTGAGAAAAGATATCAGCTTTGAAAAAACATCTTTTTGACATAAATCTTTCCTGCTGGGCTCCCATTCCAGATGATCAACTTATTCAAGCATCCAACCCAGTACTGCACCGCCACCACCATCTGTATGAGGGCCCACCTTGACTTTCAGTTCTCCCAGCTCCTGCACCACTCATCTTTTCACCCACCAGCGGAAAAGGACCATTCAGCTGGTGGGCTTGCTGGTACTGACAGCCACACTGCATGGGAGGCAAAAGAGTGTGAGACCTGCAGACCCTTTACACCCCAGGTGCATGCTGGCCTTTAAATATGTTTGTCCACAGGTGGGATCTGTGTGGGTGTGGGGGGGTGTACACAAAAGTCTCTACGTCCCTGCCCATACTGCCTTCTGCTGCCTTGTGTCCCAAGTGGCTCTGGGGAGCCCTGTCCCCATGGGAGAGACAGCTCTCGAGAATAATGTGTGCCTCACAACATAAACAATAAAGAAGCACCTCAGCCTTTTTTGCATAATTTTTTTTTTATTTTTTAATACTCTAGGCTTTCTAAACAACAGCAAAGCAAAGGGCATTATTAAGCTCCTGCACAATAATGAAAAACATGTGGCTAAAGTACAGCATACTTTGACTGAAAAGCAAAACACCTTTACACACACATGTCATTAAAAAAAACCCATATAAATTTGTAGATGATTCAAAAGTGTCCCAGTCCCTCAGGAAGGCTGCACTAGAAATGTCAGGGGAGGGCTGGGGCATTCCTCAGCCAGTCTTCAGGGCCTGTGGGACACGTTCCACTGCAGGGCCACTCTCTCTGCTCACACATGAGGCTGAGGAGAGAGGGATATGCCACCTCCTAACAAGATAGGGCACTGCATCAAAGGCTGCCTAAATGGTTTCATATATCCAGAAGGCCCTTTGTATTTGCCTCTCCACTGCTTGCAGCTCCAGAAGAAGCTGAAAGAGACATGTCATACACTCCGTGACTCCATGGAGATGGGTGCTAGCATAATCATTTAACATCATGGGAAGTAAAATGAATCTCAAAAAGATAGCTAAACAATGCAAAAAGGAATCTGTTTGTAAATACATCAGGGCATCTCAGATATAACACTGTGATCTATAAATTATGAGCCATTGCCTAATACATCTTGTACCACTTGGTGGCAACACTTCCATGTTTGATTTATTGAACCTTTCTCATCATCTGTCTTCTGATACTTGAAAGGACAAGTGTAGGCTCTGATATATGCAATTAATTACTGCAAAGAATAAAAATAAAAGCTTTGAACGGCTTTGGTACTACTTTCAGTCCAAGAGTCATACCAAATACTTTATAAGAGGATATTAGTTTATGTCCTGAGACATTTTTAATAGGAAAATTTCACATTCCTCAGAGACATCACTGAGAAGCCGTGTACAGCAATCTCAGCTTAGTACTGGCAGAAAATAATTTCTTTCAATGTGCAACCAGAACCATTAAAGAAAGTGTTGACTAGCAGCTTGCAGAGCACTGGATACTCAAGAAAGTCAAGGTAGATCACTACCACTATGCAGGTTTCTCCATTGCGAGTGTGTTTTAGGACTGCAGGTGAACATTTGAATGGCATTAAAGCTGTAGTCTTGTATGGTGCACAAGCAACAGCCATGCCATGGCTCTTTCTTGCAGTTTAAGTTTGATCTGCAAGATTCATTCTTCCAGATAAAGTTCCTCAGTGTCTTCACCTGCTCAAGTCTGGGCACCCTGCTAAACCTGACAAGCAATATTATTAATAATTTCCTGAAATACAGGATGTACAAACTCACTGGCATTGGACCCACACCCCCAGTTTGTGGTGTCCTGTTCTGCCACCTGTCTCTACACTAACACGTCACCCTAAGGCTATGAAGGGGCAGTCAAACTGCTTTGGGAAAAGCAGTGTGAAGTCACACAGCAGCCCAGGAGTGGTACTGAGAATGGGGATGCTCCCGGGTCTCTGTTCACTGCCACGGGCAGATTCTGGGTAGCAAAGCAGTCCACAGATAACGTAGGTGAGGGTCAAGTGCTGTAACAATCTGCAGGAGTGCTCCCCAGCCCAGAGCAGGGTAGCCTCAGGCAGAATGGGGACAATGCCAAAGGCACTGTAATGACCAGGTGACTGTCCAGGATTTAGCAATGCTGAGTGTCTGCCATCATTAAAGACACAGGTGGCAGCAGCCCAGTGAACAGAGTACCCAGCCTGCTGCTGGCCTCACCAGGTCTTCTGCTGAGTTTCAGTTTCCCTCCACGAGACTTGTTAAGTACAAGCTCCCTATGAGATTTAGGTTTCAAAATGGGTTTTTAAGGAATAGGTTCTTTGCACCCACATTGAGCCTGTAGCCCAGGTTACATCTGCAGAAGGAGCCAGGGGTCCTGATGCAGCTGTACTGGCAGACACGCTCCTGCTCCACACACATCCACCCCAGCAAAACACAACAGGCATTAGAGCAGTTGGACACATGGGCACCCTCGCTCTGGCACATGTCCTGTCACTGCAGTCAAAGCCACCAGGACAACCCACACAGCCGCAGCACTCACCCACTCATTTCCAGTGCAGACATGGACACCGTGCAGGGAAGGTTCCTGAACTGCCTCAGCTTTTTAATCTATCCAAGTGCTAAATTAACATTCAGTATTAACTGATACTGTTGATAACTTGAGCTGAGTAAGCATAAGCATGAGCTTAGCTGGAATGTGTTGCAGGAGCCAGGTTCGCATGTTTGTGAGCTCAGGAGCCTGCAGACCTGGAGGGAACTGCACAGCAGGGCGGGCAGGCAACAGGCAGAGCACTGGAGGCAAAGGCAAGGGCAGGAGCACATCAGGACCCTGGGAAGCAACATCTGGTCAGCCCTGGACTCCCTAGATTCAGCAAGCTGAGACTCACCTGAGACTCACCATAGCACTAATGAAGCCCCTGGCAAGGAAATGCTATCTGAAAGAGGCTGGGAGTTGCTTTTTGCCCTTCAAGAGATGCTGAAGCAGGTGAGTAAGGTCTTACCAGCCTACTGTGGTGCTGCAACACCCCAGTCCCAAAGCTGTAAGTTTAACTTGGGAGTATTACTTTTAAAAATATATTTAAGACTCCAAAATTTCACCCACCGAACTTTTGCAGAGCCTTTGGGTTCTTATGTACCTGGAGACAGCCTAAAGAGAGAACGCTGACACATTGTCCCAGAAGATACTTTTAATTTTAGGAGGAAATAAGGATTTTGGCAAAGGTTTAAAAGCGGCAACATACAACCAAGCAGAGCATTCTACAAAGCACTGACCCAGCACACAAGGCAGAATCCATCCCGCTGGTTTTAAGTTACCCAAAGTACTAAATATGAAAAGAGTAAAGAGAAGAAGGATTAAGACAAGAAGAAAGATATGAAGACAAGAAAAAAGAGCAAAGACAGAGAGAGATAAAGGAGATTTAGAAAAAAGACTAACAGAAGAATAGCTTCTACTGAAGAACCCTATGGAATTCTGCCACCACACTGTAGAAGCAGACCCCAAGCAAAAAGGAGATCTGCACCCCCGACCCCTTGCTCCTGTATTTAGGAGCTTCGGGCACCCAGAGCGCCCCTCCCGGGCGGGGCTCAGGGCTGGTGCAGCCCCTCCGAGGCCGAGGTGGGTGCTCCAGCGTTCCGAGCCGCTCGGGGTGCAACCACTCTAGGTTTTTTTCTCTTGCAAAGTAGATTGCCGGGGGCTGGTGGGTCTGCACAGGAACTAGCTCATCCCAATCACTCTGGGGAAAGGCCAGGTGTCCCATCTCCTTATTCAAAGCCCAGCCTGCCTATGCAGTCATTCCCCACCATCCCAGACCCACTGGCTGGGAGGAACAAGGCAACAGTGATGGCTGAACCCCTTGGCTTCACATCAGGCGTTTTGTTCAAATTTTTTTTTATGTGTTTTTTTAGGATTTTTATTTTTTTAAATACATGCATGCCCCCGGGGATTTTGCAATGCAAGAATAAACACAGATGCTTTACAATAGCCTAGCAATAATAGCCTGCCACATAGCTACTGTACATCCTCATGCTCTGAGCACTGCAGTCTTCTGCAAGGATCATTCCTTGTTAACAATCTGTTTTTCCAAGTCTTCAAATCTGGCCATTATATGAGCAAGTACTAAGAAAACAGTGTGAGCTTAACAATCTGATAAGCAAAGTGTTTTTTCATCTTGAAGGAGACTAAAATTCTTCCTATTCCCATTTATCCATCCGTCCCTTCCCCATATGCAGTCTGTCCCCAGCTGTCCTACCTCCCAGCAAGCCCAGATATCATTCTAAATGATATTTTTTGTAGGCTCTGCAGAATGGCCACAGTGATCTTCTGGAGCTGCACCAGTGTTTCACACTTCCATGGGCCATGGATCATCTCTTCTGTGCCCTCCTCTGTGAATAGAGGCATCTGGTTGTAGCCAGATCCATGGCCCACCAGTGCCCAGATCTCCCCTGCTCCTGCACAGTATGAGTCACTGGTCCCTACAGCCAGCTGCCAGTGCTGGACCTGACCCTTGGGGCTCTCCTCCTCTTTTTCCCTCTTTTTCTGACCTCAAATCTTTTTGTCTGGCTTCACCTCTGCTAGTCCAGCAAGTTCACTGCCAGGCATCCCACCAGGCATCCCACCAGGCATCCACCAGAGCTGCCACACACATGGTCACACTGTGCTAAGGACAGTCATGCTGAGCTTCACTTTGCCAAGGACACAGGGTGGCAGGACATACGCTGACCCCACGTCTGCAGTGCTGCATGGCACTGGGGAGCCTTAGCCTGCCCCAGGGCAGGGAGACCTTATACCCCTCATTGTGGGGTTGCTGCAGCACCTGGCAGGAGCAGAAGCACAGGTCTGAGTGAAGAGACAGGCCATCTTCAGAGTTGAGGCAGCATCCCTCCAGACAGATTGCAAGCATGCTTTTATCTATCCCTCAGTTCTCAGGAGACAGAACACAAATATAATAGCACAGACACCTTCAGATCAGCAGTGGACACAGCAAATTGAGATATTGAGTCTTAAGACTGCAAAGGAGAAGTCTCCTTTGTGCCTGCTGTGCAGGGTGATGCTGGCCAGGGTGCTGGCATGGCTTCTCTATCCAGAGGGATGGCAGTGGGATCCATCCCCTCAAAGTGCTGAGCCAGCTTGGGGAGGACATGCCATCTGCAGAGGCTGGGGAAACCCCACGTCCTTCAAAATGGCCTTGTCTACATCTTATGGTCATAATTTGCTGACAAGGGAAATGAAAGGAAGCTGAGACCAATAATTTTTGTGTGCTCTCTGGGCACATTTGCAGAGACTTACCAAAGGAAATACACTAACAATAATGGGAAAATGTTTGGCTTATAATATTAACATGTTTATAGCAGCAAGAATAGTATAGGTTCCAACCTTATATAAAATTTTGATGGACTGCCAATTTTAACAGTGAAAGAGAAGTTTGCAAGAACTACTCATGTTATTTAATAATAAACACATCTAGACTCAAGTATTTATATTCAAAGTGCTTGAATTTATGATCACATTAGTTAACTTGAGTTCTTTCAGACGTGTTGAAAGAATTAATGACTCAATGGAGAATTACTTACAATATACTTGGAAAGCAGAACAGGTTTGCAAAGGGGAGAAAATGGTCAACGGAGGTAGCAAATGCTGACTCTTGGACAGATGCACACACATTCTTTTTAATCAGAACACGAACTTGGGGAGGGAGTGGAGGTTCCTGCCTTCAAACCCATATGCCCCCAAAAAGGGTAACTTCTGATATTTCTGTATCATTCTATATATTTCTTCATCATTCCCATTTATTTCCCCCCAGTATTATTTCCATTAGTAGTGAATGATTGAAGATGACCTATAACTTCACATATTCTAGAAAACAGAGAACCCAACCAGACTCGTGGCTGCTCTGGACACGAGGGAAAATTGCTCTGTACTATACCTTGAGGCCAGATCGAAAGGGGCATCAGTCTCAGATTGCAATTCCTGAATTTAAGACAGGAAAAACAGGATGAGGGGAATCCATAACCTTAGCCACAAGATCCAAAGGTTTGGACATCAAATAAGAGGATAAGTGTAACCTCCATGAACTATCCAACAGGGAGCAGGTTCAAAAGGAGATACTGATGCCCTGTGGCTGTGGAAAATGTGGGTTCAGCTCTTTACTGCACAGGACGATGAGAGGTGCTGCTCAGCACAGAGCAGTGCCAGGCTGCAGGGTTCTCCTGGGGTACATGCTCACCAAGCCAGACCTGCTGTGCAGTGTGTGCAGCATGGGTACCTGCAAGTGTATCAGGCCATAAATAAGAGGGCAGGGGAAAACAGCCCCTCATGGCCGGGTTGGGCTGAACTTCACTCCTTGGGAAGGCAGTCCTAGCCTAGTCTCACAACAGTGGGTGTTAGTGGTCTTCATAACACTTACCTGGAATAGGACAAGTCCTAACCTCTTCCCTTCATGGAGTACCTTGACCCCTTAGGCTCCAAATCATGCTTACATTGCCATGACACAGGACATGTCATTTAGTCTGGTTGGTCCTTACTCACTGCTCCAAGAAAAATAATTACTTCTACTTACATCACTCCCAACAGACATTTCTCCAACCAAATCTCTGATAATGGCATCTACACAACATTCTCAGGCACTCCAGTGGTTCAGCATTCCAGCCATAAGAAAGCTTTTCCCAACAGCTGACTGGCAACTTCCTTGCTGCAATTTTATCCCATTATTTGTGTGTAATCCATCACAGGCATATAGAACAAACTACTTCCTTATTCTTTGCAGTAACATTTCCTGCATTTTAAGACTCTCACAATGCTTTTACTTCCTCCCTCACTTCTCTTCCCACTTTCCTTGCCCCAGAAGAAACAGTACCATGTCTTTAACTTATCCTCACAAGTTGTGTTTTTTAGGTCTCTAATCATACTCAATTTTTTTCAGTGGACAGATAGAACATTTTTTTCCATATTTTTCTTGAAGACAGCTGAGCCACAATATTCGAGTTCACATAAAATTTCCTCTTGAATCAATGAAAATTTATTTATTCCCTCAGAAATGTAACAACTTCAATGGGTTAAGCAGAAAGGTCATGCTCCCCTCACATCATACAGACATGCTGTGTAGCCTAATACTCAGGATCTTCTCCTGGGAGGGGAATGAAGCCAGTCTGAGTCTCCTTGGGTATGGCTGGTGTCAGACCTTTGGCATCCTGCATCCATGCACTGACAGACAGGGAAGAGAAAAGGGTAGAGGCGGCAATTTCTTTCCCTCCCGCTATGGTCTCAGTAATAGTTTTGGCTGGAGTAGAGTTAATTTTCTTCACAGTGGCTAGTATGAGGCTGTTTTTGCATTTCTGCTGAACACAGGGTCAATATAGAGATGTTTTTGTTATTGCTGAGCAATGCTGATACAGACTCCAGGCTTTTTCTGCTTTTCATACTGCCATGTTGGCAAGCAAACTGGGGGTGCATGGGAAGCTGGGAGGGGACACAGCCAGGACAGGTGACCCAAACTGACCAAAAGGATATTCCATACCATATGACATCATTCTCAGTATATAAAGTAGAATGAAGAAGGAGGAAAGGGGTGCATTTGGAGTGATGGTGTTTGTCTTCCCAAGTAACTGTGTGATGGGGCCCTGCTCTCCTGGAGATGGTTGAACACCTGGTTGCCCATGGGAAGCAGTGAATTAATCCCTTGTTTAGCTTTGCTTGTGTGCACAGCTTTTGCTTTCCCTATTAAACTGAATTTTCAAGCTTTTACTCTTCTGATTTGCTCCACAGTCTGGCTGGTGGGAGTGAGTGAGCAGCTGCGTGGTACCACCTCATCCACATGAGACCCAGGCCTAGAAGATTCATATGTGCTCAGCACTGTCAAGACTGAGGCAGCTCTTGACGAACTAGCAGGAGATCTGTTGGTGCCCAGGGAACTCTGCTAAAATAAATGTAGATTACTCTGGTTGTAGGCAGGAGGTTGGGAAGCTCCAAATGTAGGTCTTTGGCATGCAGTGTAGCACTTGACCTCCCAGGGTCACATGGTTATTACAGTTTAATAAGCTGTGCTGCTCAGATTCTTCTATCTCCTTGGCCCTGGGAGGGGCCCAAGCACTGCATTCATACAATTGCACCACGTATCACAGCAGTGGCTTGGCTCGTTCATGTCCGCATTAGAATTGCATCACAGGGAGCTAAAAATAATCAACTTTTCCCAAATCAAGGAAATATATTGCAGGTGAAAATCAACACAGTGTAAGCTAAGTAGAAGGCAAAATAAAACATTTGAAGAAAGAGAAACCAAAACAACTTTCTGTATTGATACTTGTTTTTAAACTAAAGGCATAATTATCCTCTTGCAAGCCTTGGCTACAGAGAAAAACATCTTGTTGGGAACTAATTAAAGAATTAGCCAGTGTTTAGCTTCTCATAGATAAAGGAGCATAAGCTTTGAAACAGAAGTGTTTGCAGTAAGCTTTTGAAAACTCTCTGAAGACAGCTGAGCTTAAGTCTGTTAAGACTCTGACTACTAAATGTCTGTTCAGATGTCTTTTTCTTTTAGTTCCTTGATTTTTTTTTTCTTCTTATAAGTGAAGCTCCTGGTACCTCTTAACAGGCATTTTCTCCCTTGGAGCATGGGGTTGTGTGTTAACATATATCACAGTGATGAACACAGGTCATCCAATATAAAGGCGGCACAAGTGTCAAAGCTGGCGTGACGTACCATGTTTAGTAAATTAAATGCAACTTGCTGTCACTGCATGCCACAATATCCCCCTGAGGTTATGTTCTGACCAGACCTTCCCCAGGCATGGCCACCTTGCCTGGCCCGCCTAGATCAGCACCATGTCCTTGACAGACAACCTCTGGGTGCTACGGCAGCAGGGGGGGGCTAAGTCCCCTTTAAGAAGCTAACCAACTTCTTGGCCATGTGTGGGGAAACTTTCACACAAGCAAAATGGACCATACACCAGCTACACACAAGTACCCCCTGTGGAGCCACAGCTATGCCCTCAAAGGTCCTGACAAAAGCAGTGGCAGCCACTGCACTCAGATTGAAAAAGCAATTTCATTACCGGTTTATCCCCTTTGTATAGAGCATATAATAATTTTGTGTAATAGCTTTCTGCCCTCTGTATGGACTAACCACCAAGACAGAGTGCTTAAATGCAATGGTTTCTCTCCCTGCCAGAAAAATGTCATTAAATCTTCTTTTCTTACTTTTCTGAAAGTGGTTTCCATTCAAGTTCAAGAAGAAAACCAAGCCTTGATTAGTTTCTCTTTTATTTCACATGAATACAACATATATCAAAACACAAAAATACTTCCAGCATAAAATGTGGATTATACTCTGTCTTTGGGAGGAAAAAACTCCAGAATTTTCCTCACTTTATTGGGGTATCAGCAGTCACTGAAGAGGAAAGCAGGTGTTTCCCATGGGTGATCAGATTTTACAGTGCTGCTACAGGGAAATGCCAAGCCCTCTTGGGTTCTTTGCACTTGGTTAAAAATAGCATGATTGGCAGGTTGAACAAGCCCAAGTTTTCGGCCAAATGTGAAGTGTCAGTCTCTTTTTTTCTTTTTTTTTTTTCTCTTTTCAGACTAAATATGGAAGTGCTGTGCAGTTTTCCTGAATTTCAGAAGTTTTCAGGTTTCCACACTAACGGTCCTATCTCTGCCTTGAGGTCTGGCCAACACCTTGGCCATAGACTCAGAAGGCTTCTCCAGACCCTGAGGTCTCAGAGCAGTTGGGACACGTGCTTGTAGTCATGCAAGTCAGTGCCTGAGGCTGCTGAAGCTCATCCTGGACCATTTGCCTTGTCACTATGGTGCACAGGGGCTCATCCCCAACAGCTTGGAAGCTGGTGGTGAGGGGGTGGCTGCTGCAGGTAGGTAGACAAAGGCCTTGAGTCCCAGGTAAGAGCATTAGACTGTCTGGGAATACAACTGTGGAGTGTATTTTTCGGAGCTAACAGGTCAATCAGAGGCAGCCTCTGTAAAACAGCCAAGAGCTGAGTTTTGCCCCATGGAGGCATTTAATGGGAGATGAGATGCAGCTGAGTTAAGCATATCCAGAGTTGGCAACTGTGACAGCAGTGATAGCACCAATCATATTTCCCTCTTGGCATGCTCCTGACTGACATGCAGTAATGCCATGTTGCAAAACAGCTGGCAGGAGACCAGGCAGAAGAACTGGGAACTGCTGTGGTTTACTACAGTGCTGCAGTCCAACCTAAGCCTGCTCTCTTGCGAGAACGATGCTAGCAAGTTTCAGTTATATCAAGAGCAGATGCTCTTGATATAACTGTTTTTCTAACTCCCCTTCTTCAGTTTACTTAAAAAAAAAACTTCAAAGATGCCCCTTTCAGGAACAGTAAATATTTGAAGTATAGTTCTCTTCCTGTGTCAGTCCTGGCAAAGGGAATGAGTACCTTCTGTACACTGGAAAATGCAACATTTCTTTTCTCCAGTAACAGTAGCTAGCGAAAGAGCCTGGGAGGTTAGCTGAGCCATAACAGGGCCTCGATAATAAAATTACTGCTGTCCAAATTATTCCACTTTCAAAGATGTGTTATGTGGTTTCATTTTGCAGTCCTTTTAGGAAAAAGAACTGGTTTATATTACCAACCTCAGCTGTTAACAGAAGAGTGACTTTCAGTTTTCTCAGATTAATTCCTCCTGGAAATCAGGCTTTCCTCCAGCTGCACTGAGAAACAAACATACACATGCAGACACACACGCCTGCCCACCGCCTCAGACACTTTTGTCTTCCCGCTTCCCAGAGGTAATGGCTTCCAAGTCTCTGCTACAGCACTGTGGAGATGTAGTTCTTTCTTGTACCACTATCAGAGCAAGAGGGGACAGTGACATTAGGTGTTATCTTTCATAAGCGTTAAGAGTCCTCTGCCAGGGAAGGGACAATTCATCCTAAAAAGCTGGGGTGACTAGCCTCAGCATGGGCTCCCATGGTGGCATGTGTGCTCAGCACTGGGCGCTCGGGGATACCTGGAGCTTGGCTTCAAATCAAAGTGTGCTGTGTTTCTACTGTGAAAGCAAAGTTTGTTGCCACTCCTGACTCAGGCAGGGCAGCAGACAGTGCAGCTGCAAGGACAGCCTCACTCAGCAGAAAGGAAGTAAATCAATAGGAATGTAAAACTAGGACAAACCAAGCCATTTGTCATAGGAAAGTGGGGATATGAGTTACAGGGGTGGCCAGCGGAGGCTGTGTGCTCATGTAGCTCACCCTGTGAGGGGTGGCAAGTCTGTCTACACCAATGGATACCCCCAGGAATCTTTGTCTCATACAGTCTTCCGTAAAGCTCACCAGCTCTGGTGATGCTGTCACAACCCCACATAGATTGGTCCAGGACGTACCTGTGCTCACAACTGAGCAAGGCCCTTGGGCATTCTCCTGGGAGACAGATGTGTGAATGGCTGTCCTGTGCTGAAGGGGAAAGAGATCCTGCTCCACAGGGCTCCAGCTGCAAGTGTTGCCACGGAATGGAAATGGCTCTTGCCGGTTCCCATATGCACCACCACTCTGAATTGTTTTTTTAAAAAAACTTCTCTTTTCACTGCTTCCATGCACTGGAGGGATTTGAAACTAAGTGCTCACAAGATACAGGCATTACAGTGCTGGATGCTGCAATGCCCACAGGTCACACCTTCAGTTCCCAGAACAGTTCCCTCCCTCACATCCACACTTAAGAAACAGGCACTTCTGACTGACACATCAGCCAGGCCACCACTAATACTAAAGATTGGGGGAAATTCCCCCTTTTTGCACAATTCCAGATCAATTTGCAGTTCTTGAACCGATGCTGCTCAAAACACACTCATTACTTCCCAGGGTAGGGTTGTTACTGCTGTGCTGCTGGCTCATCCCTCAAATAGCTCCCTTACCTATCTACATAATGCTCTGGTGTGAAAGAGAAGCCTAGGATGGCTCTGCTCTCTCTGCCCAGCATCCTGATAGAAGCTGTGACTTCAATCTCCTCTGCCAGGAGCAAAGGCAAAGCCTGCAGAGCGTGGCCACAACTCCGTGCTGTAACATAAATGCCTGGGCTTCCACTCTCAGCTTTCTGTATCAGATTCCTGAACAGATACCTGGGCTCTTCCACACTGGCAAGATGACGTGCCTGATCACAGCACACACTGGCAGAGGACAGCTTAGGTGCCAGAGGCCACTGTTCCCAAGGTGCTGGGCCAACTTGTCCATCACACTCTTAGCTCACACCACTGCCCTGTGGTCATTTCTGCCAGCCCCAGTCTGCTCTCACCTACTTCTGTTATTAGAAAAGCATAACAAAATTTGCTTGCCACAGAACCGCCAGGAGCTCTACAGGGAAAAGGAGACCTTCTTAAGTAGTGCCTTCCCTTCTGCCACTGCTCTGCTCTATGGGATAATGGTTTCTCATTGAGAAATTGTCTGTGCTGCATACAGCATTATGGTGTTCAAAAGATCATGCAGCAGCAATGCTTCATAGCTCATGAGGCATCAGGGACCAGGAAAACACTCTAAGTCCACAATTCTGGAAGTCACTAAATTTTAACAGCTGTATCAGAGAAACAAGGCTTTTAAGGGGAGATAGTATTTTTTATTAATCAACACTGCCACAGCTGAGAAAAAAGTGACATGTTCTGGCACAGAAACCCTTCTGTTTAAACACATTGGCTCTACTCTTTGGAGAGCTCTTTTCCCCAAGTGCACAAGTTTAAACCTCCATTTTGATTTTGCCGCTCTGAGGTGTTTTAGCACAAGACAGTCAGCAGGCAGGAGCTAAGAAAATGTCAAAATTAAAGGAACTAAGAACAGCTGCATGTAACAAGTGATCTTCAGACCTCCACCATCTGGACTACAATCTTTCTTTCCATGCTTTTCATCAATTCCCAATACAGCAAGCTTTTAAGAGCCAGTTACGCTTTGACTCCCCTCCTGTCAAACCAGTGTTTTGGCTAAGATCAGGGATCACAAATTGCCTCTTCTCTAGCAGGAAGACTTACCACTGTGGGTGTCCAGCAAAGGAGCAGTGGGCATGCTGGCACTGACTGCATTTGCCACTATGTAGGAATTGCTGTTGACTGCAGTTGACCCAGTGTAGTTTATTTAGCATCTCCAACTTCGTTTAAAATAAGCACACATGCATATGAAATTATCTTTGCTTTCCACAAGACAGATAAAAAAATTTATCTATGCTTTGTGGAAGGGGATGGGAGTTTTACCAACTCTCTGAAGTGGAAGTAGTCCATAGAGACAACATTATGTGGGAAACAAGAATCAATTTTTACTAACTCATCTTCCACTGTCATGCTACTTTGCAATTTTCAGTGCAACCTCTGATATCAGATGCATTCTCAAGAGTCATGGGAATTGTCAGTGCAAACATATTTAGCCACATCCCTTTGGGTAGGTGGGGGAGGAAAGAGACCCCTAAATAGCTGTAAGATAACAATTACTGCAAACATATTTGCTTAGAGAAAGTTTAGTCAGAGTTCAGAGAAAAGTTCTTGGCAGCTGGATGGCAAACAGCCAGTTTCTTCTCAAATTGTCCCCACAAACGTTTAGTCTGTGAGGAGCATGCTCACAAGAGAAATGCCTCTGTTTTCCTTAGGTCTTCTCCACATACCCTAAGTACTCCTCAGTGTAAAAGAAATTCTTAAATAAATAGCAAATTATTTAGAGTTCTCTTCTCTCTTTAACAAAGTAAAATCCAAGCCTTCAATGATAGAAAGCACTTTTTAAATAGGAAAAGGGAAATTCTCGCTATTCATAATACCGCAAAGGAACCAGAAAGTTCCACAGCTCTACTAAACGGGTGAAAATGCCCTGGCTTTTATTCAACTGCACTGTTAGTGGGAGTGAGGAGAAGTCTCCCACACAGCCACAGGAGAAAACTGTGGGACTCGTGCTGGAAAAGTAGCAGAGGGAGGATGTGAACATTGTTAAAAATAAAACTTATCAGACAACAACTGAATCGTGAGAATGTTATCTGGTTTAACAGAAGGGTGAAAACAAATAGGCATTTCAAGAAGAGGGTAACTAGCAAGGTAAATAACTGCCAAATAGCAGGAAGTGACCAAGGAAATGTGCCAAACTGGGGGCCACAGAAAAAGGATTCCCCAGCAGCACAAGACATCGGTGGATAAGGACTTCAGTGTCACCTCTGTGCAATGCCACTACCCTACATCCAGTGGGCATGGCACTGCACCCACCCATCAAATCCCTGGCCACAGTAAGACACAAGACTGAAGAGATTTGCACAGGACAATATTTAACATGACCCAGTGTTTATTGACCCCTGCTACATTTTATTTTTTTTTTAAATAGTAACAGGAACACAAAATGTGATGTATGGTAAAATAATTCTAGGTATTTCTGTATGAATCCAATGCAAAGTGCCAGCATTGTTGACCAGCATACAACCTGACAAGAGAAGATGTAGTTATAACTCAATCTCAGATATCTGCTGGGAGTACATCACAGTCAAAGTAGAAGTAGTTATTTGCCTGCAAATAGATACATTTTCTTCTAGATGCAAGTGGTGTTAGAGCCAGCTATTTTGCAACAATACATATAATATATTCCAACATTTTAAAAAACGCAATTGGAAAGGACTAAAACTGTTTAAAGACAGAAAAACAAAAGAGTGGATATTTTCAGATGCTACTTTGTAGAGGTCATTTCTCATAGAGTCAGAAATAATCCAGAGAAAAATATTTATTAGAGGCTACTTTGCTCAAAAGGCCAGTAGCCACAGGTTTAACAATAGTCTCTTGATTTTTCAGTACTGTTTCCTGGCCTCTTTCCTCCCTGCACAACAAATACCACCTGTTGAAAATTGTGGTTTGGTGGTTCTGCATGTCTTTCCCATGCAACTGCATTTGAAAAGGCAACCATATTTCTTGAAGAGCCATGAAAAACTTGCATGACATGCACATGCAGCATGAAACATCTTCAGATACAAGTCATGAAGGCACATTATCTAAAGGTAAAAAAAAAAAAAGTCCAGAAGTTTTGGAGCATTAAAAATTAAATACCTTAGAGAAAACACTTTTTCACAACTGGCCAACAAATACTGTTTAGCCATATATGATTCAAACAGCTTGCCATGAAGACAATACACAAGGAAAGGGCCTCGTCAAAATGCCCTCCCCACTGTAGCAGCCTGCTTTCCCCCCACAAGTTCTTTAGAAAATTTCATTCTTACAGAGCAGTTTGCAACAATTCCAGAGACAGGCAAGAGAAATCTATGTAGAAAATACCACACCTGTGTGTTCCTACATGAGCAACACCCCATACACCCCACTCCCAATTAAACTACAGTATCTTCAAGCAGATAATCCCACTCATTTGGAAACAGGGTAAAGGACCCAAACAGAGGACTGAGGAAATAGTTTCAAAATCCTGTGCCCTCAACTTCTTTGCACTTGATTATATGTGTTAAAAAAGACAAGGCTCTCTGCCACAGAGTAATTGCTCTGTCTTTTATCTAGATGAGGAAGATATTGGCTAAAAACGAACACGTGTACTTTAGTTACAATAAATGCAATCGTACTGCTCTATGCTCCATCCACCACACACGTTGCTGAGCACTGCAGAAACCAGGTGATAGCAACACTGGTAACTAAAGTACCTTCCTTTTTCAGTCTTTAAACAAAGCCTTTCCCCTCCGACCACGTCGTGTTTCCACTGTTCCAGGCTTCAGTAAGATATGTACCAACATCTCTTTCTAGTGCATTTTTAAGGTTACAGTTACTAGAGGCAAAGCAATACTTGCTCTGCTCCATTTTAGCTGGTTTTGCTCCTTTTAAAATCATGTAGGAGTTTAAAAATTTACATAACATTATCAACTTTGCATAGTAATACAACAGGTTGTGTTCCACCACCTTTTTTAAATAATTATCCTGTGGGCTCTCTTTTTCAACATGTCACACGTTCCAAAGGGTTACCTCTCACTCTCAAGGAAGAGCCCTAACTCTTTCTCCTCCCACAAGTTTCCTTCAAATCTATGGTGTGTTACTTAGAAGCAACTGTAGTGGAATAATGTTTTTCATAACATTAAAGGAAATTTGTCAGATTATTTCTCTTTTTCTAGTTTTGAATTGTAAGAATATTTGTCACACATATTCCCTCATACTCTTCTCTTAAGGTGCACAATGGTCAGGCCTGTAAGACCACAGCTGGATCTCTGGGAGAAGCCAGAGAGAATGAGGGGTTTCTTAGCACTACTGTATTTACATTCAGCATTCAAAGACAGGCTGAAGGACGCCCAGTTTATTTTCTTTTCCAAGACACAAAATTGCTTTAAAAAATACTCCTTTTATATTACCATTTTCTAAGTCATGAAAGTTATTTCTTTTCTGTCCTATGCAGCTGTTGCCCTTCTGTCGTGATGTTTAATAGTTGCCATTGCACACTACTTTTCCATTCCCTAGTTCAAGTGCAACACAGCTGGCCTGCAGACCCATCAGCAGCACGACAGCCCAGCACGGCATGGTGAACCAGCGCAGAGGCCAGCGGTTCAGACAAACCACCCTCACCACTGCAGGCAGGTGGCACGGGAAAATATGGGACACTGAAGAGAGCATCTATTTGGAACATTTAATAGGGTCTGACATAAACACTGACAACATGAGATAAAAATGAATGCGAGTGAGTATATTAGGTTGAGAACAATTAGTGTGAGTGATAAATACATCCACCGCCAGCTCCCAGCTTCATTAAGAGCTATTCTGAACTGCATAGTAAGTGCTGGTTGTAGAAGCTCAGACACATTGGAGATAGCTCACCAGTTATTCATTGAGTCTATTAAGTTTTAAAAAATAATGGAGGAAAAAAGTGTGCTTTGCCATTGAATAACTCTGACTTCATGGCTTGGGCACAACAGTAGTAGTTACCTGGCATAACAGATCAATTAAAACGGATTGCTGTTTCATTCAAATTACATATGCATGCAAAATTAAACAAGTGTGTTAACTGAGAATAAGCAGCATAAAAATCAAATCTGAGATACCCATTATTTATATTTGTCAGACTACCAGACATCTCTTTTCCTTTTAGATTCACATTTGTGTCATACAGAACACAGCAGATGGAGAAGTCACAAAGCAAACCCTAAACTCTACATATCATTGGCCTTTAGTGCCAAAGTATTATGTGCCATAACCTTCCAAGTTTACCAGACTTTTGGGAGAAAACAGCTGCTGTACCAAACTGTGAAAATAGAAAACATACAACCCATCCTGCTCAGAACAGAAAAGAAATGGTTTTACAAAGTTGTGAACAGATATTCTCTCAGTCCTCGGACAGAAAAGGCAGTGCAACTAGCACAACTAGCTAGAACTTGCTTCTTGAGAAGCAAACAAAATCCAAGAAATGCAATGACTGTGTAGACAAAAATCTGTTTGGAAGTCATTCTATCAAAAAGCTGAACCAATGTTCTGCACAGCTAAGTGATGAACAGTACCCCCAACAGGTCCATTTGGGACAGACCGTGAGATGACACTCTACAAATATCCAATTTCATTTCACATGTCCAATATATCTCCGTGCCCATTAGCAGGCTGTCACAGATTTTAAACTTGCAAAGCTCCTTCCCATTGAGCTAGATTTTTTTCCCCCATAAAGTGCAAATAAGACTCAGGTTTTTACCACTAGTTCCAATCATTATTGTAGTTACAA
Organism: Sclerurus mexicanus; assembly: GCA_013396755.1. Lineage (NCBI taxonomy): Eukaryota > Metazoa > Chordata > Aves > Passeriformes > Furnariidae > Sclerurus > Sclerurus mexicanus. Next base: position 563,145 of record VWZF01006848.1, on the reverse strand, counting down.
GAGTGATCAAAAGCCAGTTGGCTCAGCCACTACCACTAAGCCTAGTGATATTTTTTTTTAACCCTGGTTACTTTTTCCAGCAAGACGCAAAGAGAAGACAAGCGTTCCTTCTGCCAGATGCAGCATGACAGGAGGCTGCCTTAAGTACCATCAATATATGATGCACATGCTAGACACAACCAGTATGCTCTTGTGCATAATAATGATTTGCCATTGTTTGCTGGAAATGGAAGTCATCTTTGGGATCTGGTTTCCTCACAAAGAGTTCAGAAACAGTTGATTAGTCTTCATTAAGAGGTGCTTCTCTCTTCCTTGCATCTACATTAAAAAGAAGACAAAGTGAGCCATGGTTAAATCAAGGGGTTCTGACAGTATTCATCTGAAGACTCAGAAACAGAAAAAAGTTGGTCTGTTTTCATCGTCAATACTTTCCATTTCAGAATCATGCTATGAATCCACTACGTGGTCTGAAATGCTGTATGATACCACAGCATCTAAATGATACAGTCACACCAAGATTTTGTACATTTGTCCCATTGAAACTGAAGATGACCCATGCAGTATTTAAGTAGCCCAATAAACTTCCAGACTCCAGATCAGTGATACTTCCCCCTGCCACTCCTTGCCCCTTGCTCATCATCGCCTTTAAGAGTGAAGTCAGTAGTTGCTTTGCATACAAGCTACAGAGATGACAACAGTCTGTTCTAATTACAACTTTGCTGGACCCAGTTCCATGTGTTTTCAAGACAACAGGTGCTCTCCACACTGTATTTTGAGGAACTGCCTGAGGCAGCCACTGAAGACCAAATCTTACACTGCTCCAAACAGCAACCCTTTGATGATGGTCCCATGTAGGGTGTTGGGGCACATCTGGACAACTCAGTCCATGATTCATATACCATTACTACAGTAGCAGGCAGTGTGGCTGCCATTAGAAAGCTGAGTCACCTCTTTGTGAGCTCCCCCCCAAAGTGTCTCTGGGCTGACTTGAAGCTATTAGGAGTGCACCATGATCGCAGCTATTCTAGTACTGCCTGCCAGAAGATGCACTTATATGTATTTCTAAAGTTTATTTCCAAGTCAAAATCTGTATGTTCCAAGGTCATTATGAACATTTCCTCTCAGAAATATACTTCCCAAATAACAAAAGAAGAGCTGACTCTCTGGCTGGAACAGCCACCTGGGGTTGGAAAAAAATCTCAGTCATTTGGGAAAGAAATCAGAAACTGTCTCTCCCATTTTCCACATCACGTTCATCAGGGATACTAGGCCAGGCCTAAATCTTCTTCTGCCACAACTTCTCCACATTGTATAAAATAACTGACTAGTGATTAGAGGTGAAAAAGCTTTCTTAAAATGCATTACAAACTCTTCTAGCTACAGAATCATTCCTGGTCTGTCTCTGACTTTGAAAGTATCAAAATGCATTAAATTCTTTCTGGTGAACATCTACAAAAAAATCATACCAGTTAAGCTCCTGAACTTTTTTTTGGCTTCTGCTCTTTCTTCGGCATCAAAATACCACACAGTCATGGCATATCTACAAAAGAAAGAAACCTTGCATTTGTTTCAATTTTTGCTATTAAAACAGAGCTGTGGAATTTTATGCTCATGGAGAAAGCAAAAAACAAAACTTGATTAGTAGATAAAAAATAGGATGAAAATGGCTCATCTTTATAGACAGACAGCACTTTAGTGTGTATTTCTTCCAAGTCAGATAGAAATATAGGTGAGAATTTCTGCTTGGGGACACAAAAGAGAGCACAGCCTCTGGTAACAGAGGGCAAAAGTAGCTTTCAGGCCTTTGCATGTTTTTCTGTTCTGGGACGCTTGTAGGCAGCTTGGGGGTTGTCCTGCATCACATCAGCTTTTCATACCCTGCTGACAGATGGTAGTCCCAACAATCCCTATAGTATTACAAGGGCAAAAGAATAACACAGCACCTCCCAGCTAAACAGCTCTGCCTGGCTTGGAAGATTTCTCCTGCCAATGGTTAAAGGTCTTTTTTCCATCACACAAGGAAACTTATCATTCAAGCTTGCTCTTCCTTATTTAGAGAATTCCCAGTGACTCAAAACCAGAAAAATCACTCAATCTATTTTTTTTAATGCACATGTGTATTTCAACACAATAGCCATAATTTTAGATACAAATATCAGTAGAACAGTTTGGAGTTTTTCCTAGTCAAACACGACCACCAAATATGCTACTTACCTGGTTGCATAAGAAGGCTGGACTTCATGTGGGTTCCTTCGATCTGACCAAAAAAAAAGTAATCGGTCAAAAATCGGCTCAACATCTGCTACATAGGACTTTCCTTCTGGGAATATCCGAAGAATTCCACCATGCAGCTGAAAGAAAAGGAAACGCTGCTTTTTATACATATAAATACCCATACATTCCTGTGAACAATTACTTATTTATCCCTCCTCAAAACCTAACAAATGGGGAATAAACATCTAACTATAACCAAGATAGCTGTGTCACAAAACTGGAAAATCTTACTGAATCTCCTGGCCACCTTGATTTTCCCAAACACTTTGTAATGTTTCAGCATATGCTTCTGTCTAAAGTAAATAGAACCAAGATAAAGACAACACTAGCCTAGTAGCAAACACAAGGAAACTTCTGAGCTCCCAGACATATCTCTAGAACCAGTGAATACCACAGAGCTGCTTCACCTGACCAGTCTGAACTCAGACTCTCCTCCTAGCAACTGCTAATGGTATTTCAGGGCCTGCATCTGATCATATAGGAATTAACTTTTACACCCTGGAAAGAGTGAAGTCTGTTCTATTTTTGCTTTTGTAAAACTTTTCTTAAATGCATTATAGCTCCCAGCCATCATTTTCTGTACTTATGACATAGCCTGGTTTCTCTACCATATAATTTCTGCCTTTCCATGTGCCACGATCTTCAGGGAAAAGGTCTGGTGATCTGCACACACTGCAGAAACTTCAAAGGATGAAGATGAACCCTGCCTCCTGCCTGCCACTGTTAGAGGGCTCTTTGGAGGATTTTATGCTGCACCAGAGTGCACAGAAGATGCTGTCTACCCAGCACTGACCTGACATAGTACCTGCATGTGACGTGCAGATCTCAGTGAGAAACTAATGGGTCAGGTTTAAAGCCCTGTGGTTGCTTTCAAATCCCAGTATGGTTATATTGTGATATTGCTTCTCCAGCATACACTTGGCATAAAATTACTGTCAGACCTACATAATGAACTCCATCACTGTTCTGGATTTCAGTTAGCTTTTCTTAGTGCCCACTATTTGAATAAGAGTGCAGTGCACAAAGTAAATTGGATATTTGCATTTCCTCACACATCTCCTCCATTTTATTACATTGAGATGTTTCACTGTCATACTCTGTAAAAATATGGTTTTCTGCACCAGTGCATTTTTCAGTGGCATTGCCTCTATATCTGAACTCACTTATAGGGGTTCACAGTATTTAGATGTGCTTAAAGAGCATCTTGGCGTAAAAACAGGTTAGAGAAGTGAAAAACACTAGACAATTTTCAACAGATAACCTATGTGAATGGTTTGTGCTGCATTATGACGAGAGAATTCTTAAAAAGACATCCTGCAATTTTACAAACACTTTTTTTGTTTCTAACTTAAAGGTATGGCACATTCAAGGCTGACATCAATCCTGACAAGAGATCCACTGGTAGAATCAAACCTGGAGAGCACAAACCAAACCATGTGTTTATTCCTCTTACTAAGCCCCATTGCTTCATAAACAAGAAAACCACAAAGGGAACTGCCTGAAGATCTTCAGGTTAGCCTGAAGAATCAAGAATGATAAAGTCACAAATCTGAGTTGTCATTTTACTCCAAGAAGTATTTTTTAGTGGATTGTTTTTCTTTCTAGTGCTTCACTGCTGTTTCCTCTAAACAAAGTGTGAAGAGCACACAGCCCAGTGCTTAGAAGCTTTATTTTATAGCAACAAAACAGTATGGGTGTAGGATTGGAGAGAGAATGATAAGGAAACAGTTCAGATTCTTACCTCCAAAGGGTTGCCATAAACACCGAGGAGAAAAAAAAGAAAATGCAGAGATGAAGAATGGGCCAGCTGTTCGGAAGTTCAGAGTTTACAGAAACAACGAACAGCTCTAAGGCTCTGTTTCTGAACTCAACCCCACAGCTTACTCACCTTGGAGTCCCAATTCTTATTCAGGTAATAAATACAGGTGATGCAGCGCCCATCACCATTTGGATTGTCCACATGACGAACATACCCAGTTCCATTTCCAGGATAGCAAGCAACCATAGCCTGCAAGATAAAGATTGTGAAATAATTAATTCTACAAGCAACATACCTTCAGTTTTAATTTTCTAAGCATCCTCCCACCACCAACTTGGTTCAGTATTTTTCAGATGATCAACCCAAAACCTACAGTAGACACCACCGGAAGGTATCTTTGCACAAACTCCTTTCACAAAGCAGGTCAACCAGCACGAAACTCCAAACTGGAAAATAAATACCCTTCATAAATCATAATATATACACTAAAGTAGAAGAAAAAAATTAATTAAACTAAAGCACTAATATGTATGGTACAAGCTTATTGTCCTCTACAAGCTACATGACTTTGAGGCAGTTTCAGCTAAACTGGGTTTCTTAAGATAAGCAGTCATTGCAAAATTGATTTGCCAGTCATAATGAAAGTAGAAAGAAATCCCAGGATGCTATGCCTTACTACCCCCATCCTCCTCTATTCATATCTTCCAGTCATTGTCATATACACCCCTATGTCGAACAGAAAGTGAGGGTCCCCAGAAGTGTAGGTAAAAGTCCATAGAGCAAAGTCTGCAAAAAACTGCAACTCCTTTGTGCTGTGTTTGTACAGGGCAGTGCCTGTTTGCTTTCATGGACTGAGCCACAGAACTAACCCAACAGCTTTCAGAGCATACTTCTCTCTTTGATCATCTTCAGACTTGCTGATACAATCATTTAATTCACGGTTTAAATTTCACCTTGAATGCTGAGATAAGCCTAACATGAATTACTCCAAACCACATGACAGTCAACATGTCTTAAAAGGTTTTTTACAGAAAAAAACATATTAAACTTAGTTGACATCATTAGCAGCCTAAGCAGAATGCAGGGAAGAGCAGCTGAGACTATTGGTAGGGTACCAGATCTTTGTCTCAGAATCACTTCTTCACTATTGGAGCTACTTGGTACTGATATCAATCACCACTAAAGTTGTTGCAAGAGAAGTCTTGTTGTCACTCCTTTGACATTTCCTTTCACTGCTTACCAGTATTAGCAGCAAGAGCGATGAGAGATGATGGACTAAGTTTGGTTGGAAAACTGCACAGAGTATCCAGATGTGGTTACCCTAGAAATGAGAGGGTGATAATCACTCCCCTCAATCTATGTGCTGTGTTCCTGTAAACAGTGCCCTGGAGTTTGCTGTGCAGGAAGCAGGCTGCAGGCTCATGTTCATGTTCAGCTCACTGTCCACCAAGACCAACTGGGGGTTTTCCAGGCTACCCTGGGGAGCAAAGCTGCTGGCAGAACCGAGTCTATACTGCTGCAAGGGGCTTTTCCTTCCCAGGAGCAAGACTTGCATTTGCCCATGCTTAATTTCATAAGGTTCCTCTTGGCCTGTTCCCCAAGTCCATCTGGGTCCCTTTCAGTTGCATCCCTCCCCTCTAGGGCATTAACTGGCCCCCTCAGTTTGGTGTCTGCTGCATAGCTGAAGAGAGTGCACTCTGCCATCTGCTTCAGGTTACTGATAAAGGTGGTTAACAGGACAGGTCCCATGATAGATCCCTGTGGTGCTCCATTCATTACCAGCCTTCAGGTATAACATGACTGATTAACCACAATCCTCCAAGTCCAACCATCCAATCACTTTTTTACCCATCTAGTTTTCCATCCATTCAGACCATAACATCCCCATTTCAGATACAGGAGTATTGCCCATGCCTGACCCACAGGCAGATCATTGTGCACCATTTACATGACCCACTCCAGTAACCTGCCATGCACAGTTGATAACACTGGAGATTGACAGTATAGGCTTTACTAGGAGCAATTGAACCCCAGGGGTCTTGTTTTCTGCTTCCAAGCACATGCCAAAGCCATGGTGTTCTCATGGGACAGAGGACCAGCCAGAGTATAGCAAATCACCAAGGTAATTTTACTGTGCCAACAAACACCAGGTCAGAAGCTACTGCCAGCCAGCACAGTGGACCCCTTGAACCCTCTGCCACCAAGAACAAAATCTATCCATAGGAATCAGGCACGTATGAATTAAGTTTCCTTCCTCCCCACAAGCAGTACCTGCAGGCAGCAGTAAGTCACCAGGGCCTGCTCTTCACCTAAGGCCACAGATGCCTGGAGACTGGTGGCCTGCAGAGGCAGGAGATTATGCTAAACAAAAACAAATACCTTTAATTCTAAGTAACAAGCTCTCTTCCATCACACCTGGCAGTTGGCTAGGTAACTTGTTGTAGACCCTGTCTGCTCTGTCGTCATTCTCCTGTTGCAAATAGCTCCACAGCTGCACCTACTGCACTATCAACCTGATAACAGCAGTAAGGGCCAGCCTACAGCCAGAGCTGGAAACCAATTTCTTCAGGGGCAGGAGTCTGGTGGAAACCACAAGTCAGCTGCATCCACAATGTAAAAATGGCCTAAAGGAGCTCTGCCCTCACTGGTGAGGATAACCCACCTCATGCATCCCCCACCATCCCAGCTGCTAGCACAGCAATTCGTGTGGGTGCACTCTTCACCCATCCCATGCACATGGAGCTGAATTAGATCTAACAATTAAAATAAGAACCTTCTGCAAAACTGGATCCTCATATACTGGGAAACACAACCTTGGTGTCCACCAAATCCACCCCATCATTCCCCTCTTCAACAGAGCAGGGGAGAGAAAATTGAAATGAAAGGCTCATGGGTCCAGATAAGGACAGGGAAAGATCACTCACCAGTTACTGTCACAGGCAGAGCAGACTCAGCTTGGGGAAACCAGTTTAATTTATTGCCAATCAAATCAGAGTAGGAAAATGAGAAATAAAGCAAAACCTTAGAACACCTTGCCCCTACCCCTCCCTTCTTCCCAGGCTCAACTTCACTTCTCTAGTTGGCCAGCAGTGGGTGCACCTTGTAGCCAGCTGGCATTGGCTCTGTCAGACACGCGGGAAGGCTTCTAACAGCTTCTCACACAGGCTACCCTGGTAGTCTCCCCAGCTACCAAAACCTTGCCCTGCAAACCCAACACATGCTGGGAGCTGAGAGTGCAAAGAAGAGGGGGCAGCGATTCCAACAGACAGGTAGGAGGAGGGCTGTGCTGGGGGAACCAGGTGCTCATCTCTGCCACAGGCACAGCTGCTTTCAAAGGGGATGTGCACCTACACCACCAGTGTGAGGCCCAGCTCGGCACAGCTCTGCTAACCATACTAGAGGGATGAGGCAAGATGGGAACAAAACTTTGTTTACTGATAATACTTCGTTTTTAGGTCCACGTACAACACAAAATTATAGAGGCCTTAAGCCTCTCTTTGGAGAGAAGACATTATTCCAAGATTATTGAACTTCCTAAAAATCAATCCAATATTACTACTATTTTTTAATGCCACAATCAAAAAGCTACTAAACAACAACTGACTGCAGGCCAGAACCTTAAAGGGATTTAGGTGCTTTACTTACTATGGAAATCTGGGCACAAGGCCAGCGTTTTCCCTGGCCTCCCCCACGTAGTATGTTCTCTTACTAGAACATGTGCTTTGTGTCTGAGACATTGATGCATTATTTATTTACAGTGTGCACCTTTTGCAACTGCAACACTGAGTCCCTGGAGATGAAGTGGAACAATTCTCAGAGAATTCTAAAGCATTGGCCACGCTCTAGCTTAACTTTCAGTAAAGACAAAAATTTTTTTAGTAGCAGCAGCAAAAGGAGAAAAGCAGAAGTGAAATATCCTTTTTCCTGGCACAGAGAATATTTGAATGAAACCTTAAACAATGAAGGGAAATCATTCTGGTCCTCCTAGAGACTGTTGAAACGATATCAAGCTTTATCAGAGCACTGGCTGGAGCAGCTCCAGAGCAGATCAAGCTGGCCTCAGCAGGGATTCCAGCTGTTAGCACTACTTTTGGATTCATTCAAAGCAAACAAGAAGCAGGAGATGAGATGTGTGACCCAGACTTAATTTAGGTAATTGGTGAACACTGTTATTTGCCAGTTTAGTGCACGGTCTAACTACAAAAGCCAGAGGCTTGATCACAGTAATCAAACCACTTACGAGGTACACACGCGGAACAATAGTAAAAAACGTTTCCTATACTTTTAGCTATTGCGTTCAGAAGAGCACACTCCATTTTTGAATGCAACTCCTCTCTTCACTAACCAACTCCAAACCTAAACTAACTACAGTAGGCAGTAATGAGCAGGAATGTATCTAACTTTTTTTCCCCCCAATACAACTCCTTACAGTGGCTGTTAGTTGGCCTAACTTCCCAATGTAAGCACTCAGAAAATTTCAGCAACACTACCCTTTTCTAAGTTAAAACAGAAGAGTTTGTCTTACACAACTGAACAGTTGAAAACTCTCATATACAAATGCATGCCTTTGCAGACACACATACACAGCACCATATGAAGGTCACTGCTCTGATAGTCTAGTCAACAGTCATCAATTAGAGCCTACAAAACTTGGAAAATGAAAAGCAAATCATCAAGACTGAAGTTTCTGCACTGTCATTTTCAGAGATGTTAGCTTTCCCAAGAGGGTGCAAATCAACCACAAGTTAAACAAGCAGCGATCACCAGCTTTAGTAAGGACCCAGGAGTCATCAGTAAATTCCACATGGAACAGCAGTTTGCAAAAATAAGTTATCTATCACTCAGCCTAAGTATTACACTCAAGTCAACCAGAGAAATCTGCAAGTTAAACTGCAAGGCACCAGCAAAGTTTGGAGGCAGATAAAAAACAACTGTGCCACAGAGGGGATTTTTCCCTGACTTCCAGTGCTTCTAGCAAGGAGAAAAACAAATTCTCTCAGCTGATGGCCGGGATCATGCTCTGTGACATGATTCTGCTACATTTCACAAAATAAGCAGGGCTAGAGCAGCCTGACACTTGGAACAAAACACTTCAGAAAATGCCTCAGCTAGAAGATGCTTGTAAGTGGGAAAGAACACTGCTTAATAAGCAGTGATGACTCCAGGTCAGAGAGAGTTGTTCTCTGTGCCTCCCAGCACTAAGACAGGGGCCCAGTGCACTCCTAGTGCAGACTGCATAGGTGGTATTGTAACCCCAAACTAATCCTGCATTTTCCTCTCAAAACTATTATGACCTTTGCAACCAGAAGAAGAAATCCTGACCTGTGTAACTATCTTGCCAACACCAACCACCTTTGCAGATTAAGCTAAAGACTCCACAATATGCTCTCCCATTTTCTGTACCAGATTTGTACTGTATATTGCTGAACAGCTGCTACTTTTGATCCCTGGTGTAGATCATCCCTGTGTGTAGCTTGTACATCAGTTAAATTCAGAAATTACTTGTGAAGTCTGTTAGATGAAAAGTGATATAAAGGCACAAAGCAGTACTGATCTACAATATCACTATGATGGTTGCCTAGAAAAATCACGGTATTAATAAGAACTAACAGTGCTATAGCCACTGCAGCTTTCAAATGTATTTTTATTTGGCTGCACAATTTCCAAATTTCAGCCCAATATGTGGTTCTCAGTCCTGAACTTGAGGGCAAACAAAAATCACTTGACCAGTCCTCTAGGAAATGAGGACTACCAGGGTTCACTTGACAGTCTTAGTTCTGAGCGCATATTGTGCTCACTCTGATTCTAGTTCATAGACACACATGGTGTGTACATCCAGAAAGGGAAAGGCACCCAGCATGCTCTACATTAAAAGAACATGAGTAGTCTGACATTTCACGATCAAAGACAAGAGATTCTCAGTTGAGGCTTGTCTGACACACAGGCACAACGGGGTGTTTCTTTAATAATTTCTTGTTGCACCCAATTGCACCCAAGTGTTTTCTGCCATGTAGCTTATAATGGTTAAGTATAAAATATTCATGAACATTATTAAATATTAGTTTGTTTGAATTTATGGAAGTTAAAACACTCAACTGCTATACTAAAGTATGAACTAGGAAAATTGGTCTAATTTAATAGTCTGTAGAGATGGGAAGGAACAGAGGGAAGAAAATTATGCTAAATTAGCTCTGTGTCTGTTGGAAAGGGAATTACCAGTTTGAAGAGGGGGTGAAAGCCTGCTTGCTTCAGTCACGCAACATATGAAATGGGCTTCAGTGGCAGTATTGCATAAGAAACTGGTCCCTCATTTCCTTACCCATAACTTGATTATCAGTCTTCAATCAAACAGCTGTTAGAGCGCTAAACCTTGCCACCTCTTCTTTCGTCAGCTTCTTGTTCAAAGGTGGAGGCAAGAGAGAACGAAAATTTTCTGAGGAAGCAGCCTATGTTTTGAAATTAAGAAATACTGGGGAAAGCGTTAGAATTTGGCAGGGCAAGACACAGGGAACTTTTCACTTCAGCTTTCATATTCATATGCAGGCCTAAACCGAAGCTATATGGAAGACATCTGAAAAGCAAAAAAGCTAACAGAAATAACAAACACCACAGTGAAGCAGTTACTTTCTGTCGTGAAACACAAAGCAGATCAAACTCAGTTCCAAGCACAGGTTGCTGATGTACATCTTCTTAGCTTGCAGAAGTAGTCCTATACAAAATTACCTTGGATGCAGGTCACAACTGTCTAGTGATGGAGCAGATGACCCATAGCAAACAAGGTATGAAAGACTGCTAGGACTCTGTACCAGTAGGTGACTCATCTCTGGAGCACTACATCTTACACAATATTGACACGATCAGAGTTATTTTTGCTCCCTGCTCTTGTATTATGTCAGCAACCCTTAACATTTTAAAGGTAAGAAGAAATTTCTATGGCCAGAGATGCAATCACACAAGTGAAAATACATCCATTCTCACAATTTATCATCTCAGGAGCAAAATGCTGTTTTCATGATGCCCATCAGGGTTTTTTTTTGACTGGTTGGTTGGTTTTTTAATACCTTCCTGCTGGGTAAGTACTTGTAACTGTACAAAAATCCTGTTTGGATTGCATAGCATTCTAGCCAGGAGGTCTGATACTTTCTTCCTGCTTACGTGCAACCTTGATCACGAGATTCAGATCCTCCAAGAACTAAAACCTCATCTCTCCTTTTTTATTTTAATTAGTCTTTTGCAAGCACCATTGTAGCTTGATTACTGTTTATTTTTTATTTTTGCTTACCAATCAAAAGTCTATTACTACCTGATAGTATTCTAATTACCATAAGATGGAAAACTGTTCCTGCTTGTTAAAATTTCTTCTAAGAACTAAGGGTATAAACAAAGAACTACCCCTGAAAGCTCTGTTCATGGGTTATCTCCATGCCACAAGGCTGTTGATGACTGGCATGTTATCTAGTGGTAGCTCAAGGAGCCCTTAATAAGCCTTCAAATCTCATGGAATGTGTCTGTTAGGAAGCCAGATCACAGACTGATGCTGCTTTAAAAATGAGCTCCCTGTTAAATGAATCTGTGATGGGGCTTAAGAAGCTATCCTAAAAATTGGCAACACAATTTAGTTTTTCACGGCCTGAAAAGTCCTATCAATGTGGAGGACTGCTTTAGCCTGTGACAATCTTTTTAATTTCCTTTCTTAGCAGAACATACACTTAGAGAAAAATCTGGATGCCCTTCAAGTTCAAGCTGACTGCCAAAGCAGTGCCACTGTGAAATGGGAAGGCATGGAACAGCCATGCCTCATGTCAGTGGTGACCATCTGCAACTGTCAAAAGAATAGGGGGCATTTGTGAACCAAACTTTGGAGGCAGTGGTGAGTTTTGAGCAATCTAGATTGCTGGATACTCCTCAGAATCCTGTGGGATCCTAAAGTGAAGGGGAAATTCAGGAAACTGTGAAAGGATCCAACCATGGGAAAAGTTCTTCAGGCTTCCAAGGAGAGAAATCTGACTTGTGATTTCCTGGGCAAAAGAGTCACAGATGTTCATCTGCCACTGTATACTGACTACACTGATTGCTTTTTCTTTAAAAAAGCTAAGAAGAATAATGCTGCTTTCAGACCACCACCCAAATTCTCTGTATTCAGCCTCCGGGCAAGGCAAGGAGAAAACAGAACACTGAAAGTTAAGGAAACAGATCTGAAATTGCCACAGGATCCCAATTGTCCTTGCAGCGCACATCTTTGTTCTAATAATTAAAAGAATTAACCTCCTTTCTTGTATGCTTAATTAATCTACACGTCTGCATGCATGACAAGTAACACTTTTCTCCGGTACTCCAGTGTTTCCCTCCTCTTACGGAAAGGCAAAATCAGGTAAGATCTTTATTCTACATCCTCCTCTGACCTAAAGCTCCATTCTGGCCCGCGACTGTAGCGGGTCGCTGTGCCTCGCTCGCACGCCGCGACAACACCGCCCGAGGAGCGACCCGCGTGCTGCGAGCAGCAGGCACGCCACCGCGGCGGGGCCTGAAACTCAAAGGGCTGCTGCCAGTGAATTACTTCACTCAAGGATATTCAGACTACGTCTCCACTTAGCAGCTGTAAACATGCGCAGTGCACCGATCCATCAGCACGGGCCGCCTCGGCGCAGCGCGGCGGAGCGCTGGCTCGGGGCCAGCGCGGTGATGGCTTAAGGACAGCGCTACGTGCGGAGCGTGAGGCGATGGGCGATCAAAGGCAAGGCTCCTCCGGAGCGCCCAGACCCGCCGCCGCTCCCCGGCGCGAACACACGCACGCTGCGAGCGCACACGCGCTCACGGCGCTCCTCGGCGCTCGTCCCTCCGGCTGCACGCTCGCTTGTTTCCCACACTTCAAAAAACACCCCGAACTGTGTAATTAAATTTTAGGATTATTTTTGCCTGTTCTTGAAGCCCTCTTTCATCACCCAGAAAACTCTTTTCAGTCCCCTCCTCTCCCCCAAGAACCAAACCTGGCCAAGCTGCACTAATGAGAAAGCATCTCAAGCAATTGATGCAGATGGAGAAAGCAAGCCCTGTAATGAGCCCTGGGGGGACACCGTGACAAGCGCCATCCCCGCAGAAAGGCAAATTCATAAGTAAGTGCAGGCTCATTAAGGAAATCTGTAAGGACCGTCCCTGTAAGTTCAGGTTCCCAGCAGGGAATAAAGGCATGGTAACCAGCGCAGACATCCTCTGAGGAATATCCTCATCTGTGCGGTAGAAAGATAAATTTCATAGTTCCTGAAATATTCCAGCCTTTTATTCTTCGTCAGCATTTAAGACTTTCTCCGTTCTGCCACCAATCACCCAGAGGACTACACCACCTTTCGCCCCCCCACCCCCAACATTTAAAGAACTCTACAGATCTTGATGCTCTTCTGGTTGTGCTAATAAAGGTCATGAAAGACAACCACAACATAGGCAAACTGTGTTTTGCTGGGTTTGGAGCTGCCCGAGCTGACCAACATCCTTTTCTTACTATTATCCATTTATTTTTAGCCCATGGGCACAGGGCAAGTGAGCAACGCTGCCCACGAGGCTTTCAACAGCTCACATGTGGTATGCAGCACTTCAGACCCTTCCCCCTGTTCACCGGGGGCAGCCCTGGTCACCCTGGCAGGCAGGGGTGATGAGCTGCCACCCTGCAGCAGTGTGCCAAGGGGACGGGAGGCCCCAGCTGCCCAGCACAGTCCTTCCTTGGGGACACTGCCCAGGACACCTCCTGTGACCTCGCATGCTCCCACGGCAGAAGAAGCACCACACCAGGGAGATGTTTTTCTTTGTCCCCTTTGGCTCAGTGAAAGTCTCTCTCCCCTGCCAGAGAGGGAGGAATGCATGGTTCAGACAAGCACCATCACACTTGGCAGGTACCCCAAATATTCCTCAAGGGTCCTTCCAAAACTGTCAGAGCTGTCTGGATTTCTGAGCCTGCTAAGACATTACTGCACTAAATAAACAGAGAGATCAACGGTTTGTTACAGCAGCAGTAGCACCAAATCAAGGCTATATTGACAAGACCAGTTATCTTCTGTGTTAATTTTGAAAGGAAGGAGTCTCACCCCCCACACATCTTTTGCTCACCCACACCTTTACAGAGGACCTTGCCTAGCTAGCAGTACATTTATTCCTGCATAGGGTTTTGCGTGAATGAATATTTACAGATAAAACTTCTCATTAAAATTACCTGTAACGAGTTACCACCAGAAATAATTTCTGTTATGCTGCAACAGCACACGTGGTCCTTACCTCTAAGGCTTTGCCTGCACATAAAGGTGTACTGTTCCGAGTATCTGTGCACACTACAACAGTGCAGTCTCGTAGTTTAAGGGGATGGATGTATATGGAGTGACACACCATCTTTCCATGTAGGAAGGGAAACAAGACATTCAGATTCAAGGCAATTTTGTAATAATATATATTTTACCACCTAACCTTAGAACAGGAGTATAGTTATTAGTAAAAAAAGTAAGTAAATCTTTTTAAGTGTTGTAGTGCCTCCCCCTCTCCACCATCTATACAGTTTGTAATGGCACCAGTAAAGTATGTATAGACAGAAATACAGCAACTCTGAACAAGGCAAGCTTGCATAGACACACACAACAAACTGAGCTCCAGCCTTACATTTGCACATCTTAAAGATATTCACAAAAGCTCTCAACTCTTAAAAAAGGAAGTCTGGTCCTTAACCCAGCTGCAGGATATCAGATTCTGGATTTGAATATCAGCTCCAGAATTCCCACTTCTCTTTTTCCACTGGTCAGGTCTCTCCCATGGATTTATGCTGCCACCACCTGACAGAAGAGACCAACCCTAAAGGCTGGCTGCCTTGCAGCCACTGACATGGGCTTCGACCCTCCTGCTGAGGCCGTGGCCCTGCCCAGGGACACAGTCATGCCTGACAGGTTCCCTGTGCAGGGATACAGCCATGCCTGACAGGTTCCAGCCTGCTCATGCCCGCTGCTCTGCTTTGCTGTGGCCCCCTCTGGAACATTACCCAGTCATTCCCACCACAACTCACTGAAGCAGCAGTCCTTTGGAGGTTTCTCAAGAGCCAGCTGAGGACTGAGTCTTAAAGTAATAATGTTCTTTGGCATTTAAGGTAGTTTTTGCAGGAAGCACAGCAACTGTTGAGCAAAGGAGGTGGTCTCTCTAGTGTGAATTCAGGATGTTTCCTGAGGATGCAGAAAGCCTGGAGTGGTCTTTCTGGCTCATTTCCCTCCTTCTTCCTCTTCCTCTCCCTAATCTTTCCTCTCTGGCTGCCAGTGTGACAAGAGCAGCATGTCCTCAGAGCCACCGCAGGGGCAGCCAGGGTTGAACCAAGCTGGAGGTTAGACAGGGGCTACACTTGCAGGATGCCAGCTGCTTGGGCAGCCAGAGATAAAAGCAGCCCTCCAAACTCTAACCCTGTCTCTTCCCTGGGATGGTGACTGCACAGGCATGACAGGCTGTGGTGAGAGTCAGGGTAAGAAATCCCTTGGTGGGAATCCTGCAGCTGGTTTTGCCAGTGGTGTGGGGTACAAGTGAAATCTCTGTTATGGGAAACACAGCGGAGGAAAACGCAGGACAAACATGTAGGAGGAAGGCAAAGCTATAGCCCATTTAGGTGTGGGCGCAAAGTAGGTAACATGTCTACCCACAACTATGGTCACCATTGGCACAGCCAGTGCCTTTCCTAACTGCACCCAAAACATTGTATTAGTTCAGCTCATAACTAGCAGCACTAGTGTCTATAGATGGAAAGCAGTGAAACTTTTAGCCAAGTGCCAGCAAGAGACAAAAGTAAACTAACAAAGAAATAAAACTGTATTTGTTTCCATTGCAGATATCCAAGTGTAAAGAAACAAAAAACAAGTCAACTACATTTTTAACCTTGCCAAGAAATTATCAGTGCGAGACTGGCACTGAGCCTTTAGGTGGCCAATTAAACATCAAGTTATGTACTCAGAACTATAATGGTAAAATGCACAACTTTAACACCAATGGTTGACCAACATGAAATGCTGAATTACAGCAAACTTGGCAACGAGATGCAGCATTCACAAATCCTTTCATTGCTCCTCTATGAAGAGGAAGTCTATAAAACAGTTAACCAGGCAGTGACCCTTCCTACTGGCCTGCTTCAAAAACATCATGCATGTGCTCCAGACAGCAAATGACAAAATAGTTAAGGGAGGTGGAAACACTGGTGAATACTGTAAAGGACAGTTACTGATACAACCTTGGGGACCCTGTTCTGTTTGTGCACATCTAGTTATATGACATGGATTATATGTCTTAAAGACAGGACGTGTTACAGCATTTACAGTGAAGCTTCTCCTTTTTCCACTTCTCATACCACTTCTACCAGATTTCCTGTGGAAAATCAGAAGAGGAAGGTGCAGTTACACATAGTCTTCAGCAGTAAGCACAACACCCTATGACCGTTAACAATCAAAGAACAGGCAAGTTGAGAACTGACACCTCCCTCATCCCCACGCTTCTTCTTTAATTCTCTCTCAAATGCTCCTAGTTCTGCACTATTCTTTCTGCCCATATGGTGCAGTGAGGGGCTGTGCAAAATGCTTTCTTCACTCCCTGGAGTCTCAGGACAGTCAGACAGCTCCATCAGCCACCACAAAGCCCACTGTCACTCAGAATCAGTCAGGATCACATTCTGAGTTGGAAGGGACCCATAAGGATCATCAAGTCCAACTCTTAAGAGAATGGCCCATATAGGGATCAAACCCACGATTTTGCTGTTAATAGCAACATGCTCTATCTAACTGGAAACCTTGCATCCCAGGCTTTCCCTGTTCAGGGTGGTGTTCCCCACCGTACACTGCCTATCTCTTTGTATGCATTACTGGAATAACTGCTACTATTAATGGTCTAAGACAAGTTTGCCGCAAGACAGTCAGTTGCAAAGGTCATAAAAATCACAACTGCTATTGCATCAAGCAAGGCTCCTTGCTGCTTCCCAAGAGACCATATAAAAGAAGGCCTGTATTTCAAATGTAAGAAAAAAATTTATACCAAGACCAGGGACGGCACAAGAAATCACTGCAACTTCTTCTGAAGCTTTCTAAACATAGCATAGTTTAAGCCAAGCACCAAAGGATGTGCTTCAAGTCCCATGAGTCTGAAAGAGCCCTTAAATAAAAGCAGTTAAGAGAATTGCCAAACTGGGGCCAAAACTTTAAAAACATTTGTCTTACCAATTTGTATAAAAAATTACAGTGCAAGAAGACATAAGCAATGATTAATTATTATTATTATTATTATTACTTACAGACAAGAAAATACAGACATGTTTGGATTTTCAGATCCAGAAAGAAAGCACAGAAAACAGGCTATTGTGACCAAAGAATTCATATGAAGACTCAAAATGGTTATCATCTTTGTTGCTACAAAATAGGATGCAATTCCCTGATGTTTGGCAGAAGACGAGGCTACCCTGCCATTTCCAACTGACAATGCTTTGGACAAACTGTGCTGTTCCCAGTCAGTGCAGATAGTGTGCTATGCTGTACTCCTGTAATTCACACTTATTTTTTAGCTGGATGGCTGGTGGCATGAACATTTAGTAAGCCTCCATGGAACCATTATGGTCAGCAAAAAATCTCTTGCGTTACTTTATTTGCGAAAAATCAAAGCAACATTTTTTGCGAAAAAACAAAGCAACGTATCTTGTTTACTCAACAGCTTTCTAATAAGGGCTTTGCATGTTGGCACTGTTTCTTCATCTACTGATCTTATCAAAGCACAACGTCAAGAGAAAAATGACTGCTGGTGAAAAAGCTCCTTTCTGTCACTGACAGATAGTAGATGCATATGTGTGAGTGATTGAGGGGAAACGGGGCTTATACCTAGAGAATCAAATCATTCACAGAAATGGTCATGAGTGGTGCGCTGACGGGATGACATGCCTGTGAACAGTTTAAACAGTAGGAGATAGATGATTTACTTGGCATGAGCCTCCTTCACAGTCTTACTCCACCTCACTGCTTGAACAGAGAGACCTCCTTCCTTTTCTGACCAACTCCTTGTCAGCCCCTTTTTAAAACAATAAAAGGTCTAAATTAAACTGCTATGTAGTGCTCTGCATCAGTCAAAATCTTTCGTCAAGCCCTGCCATGTTCTGTAGCGCTGCATCAGTTATTCACCCTGGAGCCCACCACAGTAGCCATCCTCTGCCCTAGGCACAGGTACCAAAAGCAGTTTCCAAAACACTTCTTCCCAAGAACCCATCTACTAATCCAATAAAACCTTTGCACAGAAGCCTAGGGAGGCTTCTGTTGCTGGCAGCTTTCTAACAATGTTGTTTCAATCTTCAGCTTTATCACGAAAGGATTACAATCATGATAAATCCAACTCCTTCTCCATAAATCTAAAACGAGCAACACTTACTCCTAGGCTTCCCTTCCTGATCTCCTCATTCTCTCAAGCCATTCAGTGCAAGATGGATGAATGCTATGCGACCTGCTGGTGCCAAAGGACCACTTGCCTTTGGCCCACTACACATTAGGAAACAGCAATCCAATTGCAAGAGGAGCAGTAAAAAAACTTTTTAAAAAGTGAACACCTCCAAATAAAAATAATAAAAAAGTTCTTTGACTTTGTAAGAGTCATCTTGAAACATCTGATAAAAGTATTGATCCCTTCCAAGTGTGCCAAGTCTGTTCAACAATCATCAAAAATTCATCTAAGTAAGAATACATTCATGCTTGGATCACTGTGGTTTTATCTTCTCCCTCTATCTCACCCCTTATCACACACATATGTAAAGGACTTACTGAGGGAGTAAAGACACTGTTGAACAACCACACCACCACAGGAAAAAAAAAAAATTAAAAAATAACCTATGCAGCATAGAGGAGGAAAGAGAAGATACTTCCACATAATCAAGCAAATTTATCAGGAAGCAACAGTCAGGGTAAAGTTGTGTTAAGCCACATTGAGCCACCATCCAGATAAATTTGGAAGCCAAAGAAAAGTTTTCTGTGAAATCAAATAAAGACATTGGGATTAACACAGCTGGAATCAATGCAAAGAAACAAGCCACTTTCACTGTGTACATCCTGCCCTGCATCAGTGTAATAAGCATCAATCTTCATTTTAACATATACTGTTATTAGCAATGAGCTGTATGTAATGGACTGAATTATTCATTAATAATTACCTTGGGAAAAGGTGTACAAATATTAATAGCAAGGACCATTAGGAAGAAATTCTTAAACATTAGGAAGAAATTTTTCACAGAAAGGGTGATTAGATATTGGAATGGGCAGCCCAGGGAAGTGGTGAAGTCACCATCCCTGAAGGTACTTAAGGAAAGATTGAATATGGCATTTAGTTTCATGGTCTAGGGGATGTGGTGGTGTTCGGTCACAGGTTGGACTTGATCTCAGAGGTCTTTTCCAACCTAAGTGATTCTGTGACCGACTCTCATCTCACCCAAAATGCAAGCTCAGCAGGAGTGGGCAATGAACTCTGAATCTTGCCATTTTCCCAGTGGCTCTCCCAACGATAATGCACCTTGCAATGCTGCACACTCCCCCTCCAGTCCAAAGGACAAACACTCCCTGTACACAGAGGCCTTAATGCCACCTCTATTACAGTTACACTGGTATTTAATGAGCAATGAGCCCTCATACAAGAGTAAAGTGAGAGGCACATCCTTACCTAGGGTTTGCAAATAATCAAGATATTGGCAGGCACACCAATAGGGCTACTGCAAGTCCCTGGCATTAAGAGCTGACATAGTGGTGGCTAGCAAGGACTGGTACCAGAGCAGGCATAGGAATGAATAAGAAGTTACTGTGAAAAATGCACTACCAATATGGGAGAGATTATGCAAAACTTCTCTGCTGTGCCATCAGTGTGTAACTCCAGAGTCCAGTAAGACTGGTAAGAACTGCTGGACTGCAAAACTACAGACAAAAAAAATTTAAGTAACCTGCCCTGATGCCACAAACTCAGGATAAACAGACCAGTCTGATCTTTACATTGCCTGAGAGTGCTGACTTATTTCCTTTCTCTTACAGAATTAACCACCTTCTGTCTTCCTCTGGGACTACAACTTTTAAGCACACTGGCAGGCTCCTAGCACAGTGTGAGAAAGGTCACTGGGTAGACAGACTTGTCCTCTGCAAGAGTGGGAAGGGAGGACCAAGAGAAGCCACCTGGTTGCAAAAGGCTCTGGTGTAATGCACATTGAAGGCAACATGCTTTTGCCACTGCCTACCAAGAAATAAGTCTACCAGTGCACTACAGTCAGGTTTTCAAGAGTGATGCTACATAACAGGTACCGAATTCTAGCTGGTTGTAACTTCAATACCCAAGTATTAACTCAAATACTCTTCCATAGAGGCTCCCCACACTTCTGAACCCACTTACAGATATATGCATCACTGTCTGTAAAATACTGACCCATTTCTCTAATACCCTGTCCCTGCTGAGTGAAAAACAAATCTGAAAGATTCTGAGTACCTCTTTCAGAGAAGTAGTTCTTTTCAAAGTTTCAAAAGTCGTTGAGAATAATTTGATGAAGAACAAAAACAAGTGCTAATATGCCCAAGCTTATACTCATCTGATTGTCAAGTAAAAATTATACATTCCTGTGTATAATTAACAATGCTGAATTCTTCAGTCTGATATCATAAAATGACTTGTCTGTTGTATTTACAGTTCCAGTGTCTCTGGACCCTGCTGGCAGCTGGCCAGAAGAACAGATTTGAACTTATCCATTATACCACAACATGTGCATTTGATTAGAAGAAAGAAATTATGCATATTTTTTCTGGATGGTGGTATTCATCAGACCTCCCATTGTAAACTAATTGCAAGGTATGTTGCTAAGTACCAAGAACACTTTCTAACATATAATAAACCTGTATATTTCTCCAGACAGTATTGTTTTTCAGCCTACTACAGCAATAGCTTTCTGTTGTCCTGCTCTTCAAATCCACACCTCAAGTCAGAAAATTCAGCATTGCACTGTGTTTTAATTGCAAAGGATAGAATTTGAATGCTATAGAACAGATCTTGTCTTCCTTCATACATAAATGCAAAAATAGCTTACCTCATTACCTGAGTTCTGAGGGACTACTCATGTGACATCTCATCTATTTCTTAATCCTCTGAAACAGAAATCTTGGTAACAACCTGCTAGGCAGACCATGTTTCAAAACTGACCTAAGAATACCCCATCACGTGATAGACAGAAGAACCCACTCTGGTTTTCAGCAAACACTTGCTAGCCATGAACTACCACCACAAAAGACCTGCTTCTCCTGTGACTATCAGAGAGGGTCCGACAGGGTGGGGTGAGCAGGGTGGTTTCATGGCCACAAGCAGAGGAAGCAAGTTTTTGAGAAGGTTTAAATCCCACAGGGACTTCTCAATTAACTAATCTCATATTGCAAACACAGGTGTTTTTTTTTTAATTTCAGGCCATATACTTGACACTGAATGTGAGCAGTTATGTTCTGAGCTGAAAACATCAGTCATAGGCTTTCTTTAACAAGAGCTCTTAAGATTATGAATTCTTGTCTTATTCTCTAACCACCAGGACGATTCACTGGTGCCCAGCAAGTGCAAGATGAGCTCAAGGTCCCCACTGGCAGCCCTAACATGGATTTCAGCCTTTGATGGTACCCACGAGGGTTCCTGTGACTCAGAGCAGAATATGCTGCTGTCAGATGAGGTGCAGAGTCCACATAAAGTGCAGCCACACCAGTTCAAAGTACCTTCCACCCCTTGCCTGTGAGGACCAAGGTAGCTCATTGGCAGCACGTCAAGCGCTGACTCAGACGAGGTGGCACAGCAGGCACTGGGGGCATTGCTGTGGGACCCTGCCCAACCACAGGGAGAGCTGCCCTTCTCCAGCAGAGGCAAAACGAGAAAGAGGGAATAACCACAGCCTCTTAGCAGCAGATGAGCTACCCAGCCATCACACTGCAAACACAGCTTTTAGGTTTACGCACACCAGCCAGCCAACCTGGTTCCTGCAACCCTCAGTACCCTGCCTCCTCATAGCAGGGACTTCCAGGGCCCCCCCAGAAGCTCCCAAAAAAGAAAAAAAACCAAACACACACAAAACAAAAGACCTCCACCCACCACCAAAACATTTCTCAAGTCTTGAAGGAGAAATTGAAAGGGCTTCTCTGGAATATTTTCCTGCCTTTAAAAAAAAGTTACTGCTTTTACTTACATATAATACCGGGATTTTTTTTCTTTAAGGGCACCTTCTCAAGCCACCACAAATGCCAGTTAGCCCCAGGAAGGGACTCTGGGACCTGGGGAATTGGAAGCTGCAGCATATGTGGCCCTTTCACATGTGGTCCCTGGAGCATCACCCGACCGTGAGGAGCGCTCCAGGTGACCAAGCTGCAGCTTTGCTTCCTGGCTTCAACCACCCACCAGCTTTTCTTCACCAAGCAAAGCTCCAACAGAGTAGAAACAGGTGCTCAAAACCAGAGTGACCTCTGTCCCCAGGTCAGAGCATCGCTCCGCATAAGGACATGAATCTTCTCACTCTGAGAGGACTAGACCCAGGTCAACAACATCTCAGTGATATTCTTAGCCATTTACCTACTAGAAAAGAGGAACCACTGTATTATCTTACTAGAAAACTGAGGCTCTAGTTGAGGAGAATGCAAAAGCCAGCAAGAAGTGCATTGGGTCTGTCAATAGAAGAATCCTTTTGTTATCTGGTTATTTTGATCATCTAACCAGCTAATATTTTAAAGTATGACTTACTCCAAAGATAGATTTTTGTCACTAATCTGTACAGATGAGAGGTTACATTTCATTATCAACCCTCAAATGTCAACCAACAGCTCATAAGAGTATCCAATACCCTTATAAAATTGTACTTCTGTCCATTCTCTTTGATGCAGTCTTAACTTTCTTGAAATGCTCTTGAAATTCATTTGGAAATAGCAAAATCCTAACTGGCTCATTTCTCTCATGTAGCTACAAGGAAAGTTTCCTTTATTAAACAGAAGTTCTTCTTGTCTTCTTTTGTGTAGTTACAAAAACATGAAGCACTTCACACTAAGCTGATAGTAATCGGACATAAGTTCATTTACTAGGCAAACCTCTGACCCTCTTCCAACACTTCAGACTGAAGTCACACTATTTAAAAGCATAAACCTTTAAATAATGATGGGCTGATATGAGAGGGATACATTTTCATGACAAGAGGAGTTATCACATAGCCCAAGGCTTACATTTTAAACAAATTGTTCTGGACTCTTAGCTCTGTCTAATATCCGTATCCCAAAACAATAAATTATAATAGCACATGTCCAAGAAAGTTCTGTGCAAGTTGGAGCATCCATTTATGTGTATAACCTGTCAGGAAAAAAAAATAAAAGTACACTAAATTTAAATTTGGGATTTGTGTATATACGTTCATAAGGCTTTAGATGATAAGCAAAATGGGAAAGTTTAATGGTGAAAGAAGAACATTTATAGGTGACGTGGGAACCTGCACGCACTGTAGCTGTCAATTGGTTAGTCACAGGAATAATCTTCCTGCTGAAGGCGTCCCACATCTCAGTTACAGATGACAGCTGCTACTCCAGGGCCTCATATATCCGTGGTGCTCATTATTATAATTATTAATGTCTGATCAAAATTTATCTGCATGTAGTTTTACAAACAATATTGAATCCCTTTCAGTCCTGAACTGTTGTGGAGCTGTTCAGACACCTTCCACACTAAAGCACAAACGTCAGAAGTCTCTTTATAGCAAGTAGCACGGTGTCTATTTATAAAACAAGTTCTGTCCTTTCTGTTATTACCATTTGTATGAAAATGACTTCAAGAACAACACAACTCAGTTTTAAAATCATCTCTACAACCCAAAGTCACTCCCCAAAAGACCCTTCTTCCTACGCAGTGCCAACAGCCTTCACGCATCCAGTTGACTCTTTTTCCAAATACCTTGTAAAAAGGCTGGACAACCTCCTTTCACTCCAATCCAACTTTCAAGTAAGCCCCTATTCTCTCACCCTCTCAATACTCACCTCCAGCCCCACATACCCCATTAGCCAGCAATGCACTTTCAGCAATAAATAGATAAACAGAAGTCACACAGAGAAAGGGCAAGGATGACCTTAAAAGTATGCCAAAGCAGAATGGTTATTTATACCTCCTAATACCAGGCTCCCAACAGGAGTAAGTGAAATCCAATCTACTCACATTTTAAACTGTATCTACCCAAGATTAACTGATGATCAGTAATTCAGTGGAGCTAAGCATAGGAGCAATGTTTCAACCTTTTATTATTCCCACCACTGTGTGGAAATGTGGGGTGTTGCATGCACAGGTTTCGGTGTGATCCCAATCAACTGTAAACATCATCATTCTGTTTTCTTAATTTTTCTGGGGGGAAAAGTAAATCTCACTACCACTCACACATGCCCTTAATCCAGTGCAAGTGAGGACCAAAAGAAATGCCTAACTTCTCACTGTTGTAATTCTTTAAAAGTTTCATTGTTTTTTTTTCTGGCATACCTCTAAAAGAAGTGAACATTTTGAAAATGTACTATGTATTACTTCATTGGTTTTTTTTCTGGCATAGCTCTAAAAGAAGTGAACAGTTTGAAAATGTACTATGTATTACAGACTTCAAGTCAAAAATAAAGAAATGGGGATGTTTTCAGCATTCAGGACAATGAAGTAAAACTTAGTTCCAAGCCCCTTCACTTTGCACATCAAAAAAGACAAGGAAAAAAAAAAGACAAGTTATCCCAAACTAATGACATTGCAAGTACAAATAAACTTCATTGGGAAATAAACCCATAATACAAGTGTCTTATAACAGCACAAGTGTCCTCTTCATTTCTTAGCAAGAAAGCCTAGAAAAAACAACTGTTCTCTTTAAGACAAAAGTTTGTGGTACTCAAACTGATCATCCCTTACTTTGTGCCACATACCCAATGCGATAACGATAATCTCTTCAGCTACAGGATGCTGGTATGAGTTTGATCTCTTTGTATAATACTATCACATGGGGGCAAACAAACAAATAATCGGATCCGAGCCGGGTACGTTCGCAGGGTGGGGGTGGAGAGCTTCCTCCCCCCCGAAACATAGTCAAGGCTAGACGTTTTTGGTAGGGTACACCCCGCGCCGGTCCACGCTCTCCGCGGCCGGGGCGAGCGGCAGCCAGCGGCGGGGTGCAGCGGGT